>KV014922.1:301756-313810 GCA_001598015.1 Dorcoceras hygrometricum | reverse complement strand
TTGTTTCGCGATGTTTTTCAAACAACGGTCCAGGCAAGGGCTTCGTAAGTGGATCAGCAACGTTATCCGCAGAGGCGACTCTCTCAACTTTTATGTCACCTCTAGCCACAATATCCTGGATTATGTGGTATTTCCTCAGTATGTGTTTGGATCTTTGGTGAGACCTGGGCTCCTTTGCTTGCGCAACGGCACCCTTGTTGTCGTAGTACACCGGGACTGGACCAACTCCATTAGGAATGACGCCCAACTCTTGGACGAAATTTCTTATCCAAACGGCCTCCTTAGCAGCAGCTGATGCTGCGGTGTACTCAGCCTCAGTGGTTGAATCCGCGATGGTGTCTTTCTTGGAACTCTTCCCAGAGACAGCACCACCATTGAGCATGAATACAAAATCAGAGGTTGATTTCGAATCATCCACGTCGCACTGGAAGCTGGAATCAGTGTAGCCTTCCAGTTTCAGTTCACCGCCCCCTTAGACCATGAACATATTCTTAGTCCTTTTAAGTACTTAAGAATATCCTTCACAGTCTTCCAATGCAATTGGCCGGGGTTGGCCTGGTAGCGACTCGTGACACTCAGAGCATATGTGACATCCGGTCTAGTCGAGATCATGCCATACATAATGCTACCTATTGCCGAGGCATATGGCACACGTGTCATACTCTCTATCTCCTCATCAGTCTTCGGACACATAGACTTAGATAGAGTGACTCCGTGGCACATAGGTAGGTGTCCTCTCTTGGACTCTTCCATAGAGAACCTCTTAAGTATGGTATCGATGTAGGTGGCCTGGGTGAGTCCGAGCATCCGTTTTGATCTATCCTGATAGATCTGTATTCCAAGAATATAGGATGCTTCACCCATGTCCTTCATCGAAAATCTACTAGACAACCAGACTTTAGTTGACTGCAGCATTCCTACATCATTCCTAATGAGTAGAATGTCAACAACATTCTATACAAGGAATGTCACAGCGCTTTTAACTACCTTCTTATATACACATGGCTCCTCGTGATTCTTGATGAAACCAAATTCCTTAATTGTTTCATCGAATCTCAGGTTCCAACTCCTCGATGCTTGTTTGAGACCGTAGATCGATCTCTGAAGCTTGCATACCTTATGCTCGCTTCCAACAGATGTGAAACCCTCAGGCTGCGTCATATAGATCTCTTCCTTAATGTTTCCATTAAGGAACGCAGTTTTCACATCCATTTGCCATATCTCATAGTCATACCATGCGGCTATGGCTAACAGGATTCTAATTGACTTGTACAGTGCGACTGGCGAGAAGGTTTCATCATAGTCAACACCTTTCCTTTGAGTGTAACCTTTCGCGACCAGTCGTGCCTTGTAGGTCATTACCTTACCATCAGGCCCAAGTTTCCTCTTGTATACCCATTTGCACCCAATAGGAACAGTTCCTTCGGGAGGGTTAACAAGAGTCCAAACTTGGTTCGCATCATTGAGTCAAACTCAGACTGCATTGCTTCAAGCCATAAAATAGAATCAGCATCGGAAATTGCCTCCTTGAAAGTTCTTGGATCAGATCCAACAACTTGATCACTTTGATCATCTTCAAGGAGAAAACCATATCTCTCAGGAGCCCTAGGAACCCTTTCGTATCTCCTAGGTGCGACCATTTCTGGTACTGGCTCTGGAGGTGCAGGAGATTCACCTGGTACTTCAGTTGGTTCTCGAACCTCTTCGAGTTCTACTATGTTGCCCTTTCTATCAAGTAGAAATTCCCTTTCCATAAAGGTGGCATTCCTCAAAACAAACACTTTTGTTTCACTTGGATAGTAGAAGTAGTATCCAATGGAATTCTTTGGATACCCAATGAAGTAGCATAAGATGGATCTCGTATCCAGCTTATCTCCCACTATCTGCTTCACGTAAGCAGGACATCCCCAAATCCTCATGAATGAGTACTTGGGTGGTTTGCCCATTCATATCTCATATGGAGTCTTATCCACTGCCTTGGTGTGGACATTGTTCAACAACATTACCGCCGTTTCGAGCGCATAGCCCCAAAACGAGGTAGGAAGCTCCGTGAAGCTCATCATAGATCGAACCATGTCCATAAAAAGTTCGATTACGACGCTCCGCTACACCATTGAGCTGTGGTGTGGCCGGAGGAGTCCACTGTGCAAGAATCTCATTCTCTTTTAGATAGTCTTGAAATTCAGCACTTAAGTATTCACCACCTCAATCAGATCGAAGTGCTTTAATACTTTTGCCTAATTGTTTTTCCACTTCAGCCCTGATTTCTTTGAACCTTTCAAAGGATTCAGACTTGTGCTTCATCAAGTACAAGTACCCATACCTAGAGTGATCGTCGGTAAAGGTGATGAAGTATGTGTGACCGTATTTAGTACCAATACTAAACGGGCCGCATACATCAGTATGGATCAAATCCAATAGGCCTTGAGCACGCTCACCCTTGCCCTTAAAGGGTTGCTTAGTCATCTTTCCCTGGATACAAGACTCACAAGTCGGTAGGGAGTTAATGTCTGACAGATCAAACATGTCACTCCTAACTAACTTGTTCATCCTACTTAGAGAAATATGACCTAGCCTAGCGTGCCAAAGTTGTGCTGGGTTCAAGTTATCGTGTTTCCTTTTAATCGTTGTTGTATGTGTTTCGACATCGCGAGTTGGAACGTCTTTAAATTTTATGGTGTATAAATCGTTTTCGCATTCCCCAATTCCAATCAAACATTCATTCTTGTAAATATTGCAAAACGAATTAGCAAAAATACAAGAATATCCATCACTATCAAGCACAGAAACAGAAATAATGTTCTTTATTAATTCGAGAACAAACAAAACGTTTCGTAATAACAACTTTAAATCAGAAGACAGAAATAAATAGACATCTCCTATAGCTATAGCAGCAACTCTTGCTCCATTGCCAAGCCTAAAGTGGGTCTCACCCTCTCTAAGACGTCTGCTTCTTGTCATCACCTGCAAATCATTGCAAATATGAGATCCACATCCGGTATCAAGTACCCAAGAAGTAGAATTAAGTGACATATTTATTTCGATATAGAACATACCTTTCGCAGTTCGCAACTGCTCGAGGTACTCCTTGCAGTTCCTCCTCCAATGCCCAGGCTTGTAGCAGTCGTGGCAAACATCCTCAGTCTTGTTTGGCTTGGAAGCCTTTGCCTTGGGCTTCTTGGTGGGATTTTCCTCCTTCGCAGGGGCAGAACGCTTCTTACCCTTGCGTCTGGGCCCCTTCTTCGTAGAGGAAGAAGAGCCCATAAGGAGGACGGGCTTGTCCTTCTTTATGGTTCCTTCGAACACGACAAGCATGTTAACCACCTCTTCAAGGGTGGCTACCAGCTTGTTCATGTTGAAGTTGACCACAAAGGGGTCGAATGCAGCAGGCAGTGAGAGGATAAGCACATCCACATACAGCTCGTGTGGAAGTGTGATATCAAGGCCCTACAGCTTTTCAACGAGCCCAATCATACGAACCCCATGCTCGCAGACCGAAGTCCCATCTCGCATGCGGCTTATCATAAGCTCCTTGACAGCCGTGAACCTCTCATGTCGAGAGTTCTCCCCATACAGTTCTTTGAGATGAAAAAGTATGTCAGCAGCATACTTTGTCTTCTCAAAGCGCCGTTGCATTTCGTTAGACATCGATGCCATCACATAGCATCGAGTCTTAAGCTCGTCGTCCCACCATTGCTGAAGCGTCACCAGCTCCTCAGGGCTGATATCAGCAGGGGCTTCCTTCGGAGGGCTCTTCTCTATCGTATAAAGAAGTTTCTCCGAACCCAACACAATGTTGAGGTTTCGAAGCCAGTCTTGGTAGTTCAGACCGGTGAACTTGTTGCTATCCAGTATAGCAGCGAGTGGGTTTTTGATCGAAGACATTATATAAGCAGTAATACAAAAAAAAAACAGACAATCATCACTAACTATATAAAATAATCGCTAAGACATAAAACAAGGTCGTTTAGTTCTATGAATTACCCTCCAACTATTTTAACGATTTCACCACCCTCTAATGAAATCGGGAAAGCTAGTTTCCTTAGTGGGTACACGGAGTCCAATCAAGCGATCACGGACCCGAATAATATCAGCCATCCATGATCCCTAAAAGGTAGTTTCCGATTGCAACCGGTGCAACCTCCATGTATTCACCTCACGTCCAGTAAGGGCCCAATAATATGACGCAGTTTACTATCACGTGTCAAGATGACCCATCAATGTTGAGTCGTGAAGGACGGTCCCCTTAACGTCCCCAATAATATGAGCCAATGTTAAAGGGAGTTCCAACCGAACTCACAACGAGTGTCAATGGCGTGGACAGCTTTCCGGCATACATGACCACCTCAATAATATGAGCCGGGCCATGTATACGGGTAGTATCGGCGTACACCCATTGTTGATGGAAGGTAGGGAAATTTAAACAAATTTAAATCCCCTTTGGTTTATCGAATAAACTTTTTTCTTGATATTAGTTTTAAATCGTATTTAAAACGAGGGATTTTATTTTCGAAAAGTTTGGTCTCATGCAATATATTTTAAATCATATTTAAAACATGCGGATTCAACTAATTATATATCACATATATAAACATTGGGATGATTGATCGCGAGAGCTATGCGGTCCGTGGTTGCCAATCATGGACCTGGGTCCAATCCTAGGTGAAATGCAATATGCAATGCAATCCTATTACATATGCTTCCGGTTTTACAGATCTTCGGTCTTCAATATCTTTGATCGTCATCGGGCCCACCATCTTCAAAGGTCCTCCCACTAAGTCTAGTAATTTACAATAAATTTCCATGACACATAAGGGATACATTATAAGGGGTGGGAACGGGCCACAAACAGACCCACTTTTATAAAATGATAATCAACAATATTACAACCGAAATCATAAAAACCTAAAGCATACACCTAACACATTGGGGCATGGCTCTCGATCATCCCAATCATGCAATCAATCTAATTAATATGCATAAATTAAATAATCGAATTATTTATCGCAAAATCATATTTAATCATAAAATCGCATTTTATAATAAAATCGCATTTTGTCGATAAAATCAAATTTTAATCAACAAAATCATATTTAATTATAAAATCATATTTTACAATCAAAATCGTATTTTGCAATTTTAATTGCATCATATTGGGCCAAAAACAATTTCGGGCCCAAAATCTCAAAATTTCAAAATCGGCCCGATATCGAATATATGCCCGAAAACTTCATGGGATGCCCGGGACAGGCCCGAACAAAACCTAGAAGTAAATTAGCCATCACAACGCTGTCGGAGACTCGCCACACGGCGGCGGCCGCCGCCAACAAATCATGCCCGGCAGCCGAACATCGTCGCGCCATGCGCGACGCACGGCCGCGCGCAACGTGGCGCATCCAGCAGCCATCGGGTGCGCAACCTTCGCACGGGATGACGGCCAGTGTCGGCCAGTAGATCGCGCATCCATCAGCAATTGGTCGGCCTCCATGCGAGAGGGAGGCGGCCAACTTTCGGCAGCCATGCGCATCCAGTTAGATGAAATCCAGGCAACAATGTATTGAAGGATCCGAGCCTTGGCTCTGATACCACTTTTGGAATAGCGGTGGCGGATCCGGATCCCGTCTCCCGGCGGCGCAGCGGAAGTTTAAAAATAAGCACCGGGATACGTTCAATACAATAAAATCAATACTATAAACCATTCATAGGATGATTTTCGGGGTGTTACCTTGCTGGCGTCTAGGCGCCTGGCTCCAACCAGAATCACAGGGAAACTGGCTCTTGTCAGTAGGCGGCTGTAGATCGTCAATCAGGTCCACGACCGGAAGCAAGGTTCCTTCGTCAGCCTGCACTAGAAGGCCTGACGAGATCAGCACGGACGGAAACTCCTCGAAACGGTGATCGGAACAAGTCCGATCAACGTGCGGCGGCGGCGGCGTGGGGCTTTGGAGGATAGGGGGCGGCCGAGAGAGAGCTCTAGGGTTTAGGGTGTGTATTAGTTATGTTTAATGAGGCCCTAGTCTAGTATAAGTAGACTAGTGGTGGACTTGGACCGGCCCAACGGGCCCGGGTCCAAATGACGATATCCACCACCGCGGCTTCATCGTAACTCCGATCGCCGATCAGATCGGACCGATCGACTCAGTTTCCAAAACTGAATATTATGATGTGAAAAACGATTTTTCAGATCATTTAACCCAAAGCGAGTCAACGGTGCGGCGGCGGCGGCGTGGGGCTTTGGAGGATAGGGGGCGGCCGAGAGAGAGCTCTAGGGTTTAGGGTGTGTATTAGTTATGTTTAATGAGGCCCTAGTCTAGTATAAGTAGACTAGTGGTGGACTTGGACCGGCCCAACGGGCCCGGGTCCAAATGACGATATCCACCACCGCGGCTTCATCGTAACTCCGATCGCCGATCAGATCGGACCGATCGACTCAGTTTCCAAAACTGAATATTATGATGTGAAAAACGATTTTTCAGATCATTTAACCCAAAATTGCAATTTAGTCCTCCAACTCTTGGAAATTGCAATTTGACCCCTGTTGACTTTTAGGAAGTCGCACTCCCTAAAAGTTCTCCTCCTATGCTCAACATATTGAGCTCAATTTCCGTGCGGGAATCTTGAATCCAGTACTTGTGTGACCCTCAATGGTTCAGGGATACAGCTAGCCGTGAGCCCACAACCATTGTGGCTCCGATATCGCAATATCGGACTTGCCTAACGGATCATGGTAAAGCGCCTAGCAACATCGCGCCATGATCCCCTAGGTATCTTTGATAGTGCCTGCAAGAACCAGTCGGTCGTGGTTAGCGTACAGTACGGTCCTTTCAACACATATATCCCGATCAGATCAACGACCATTGGTAAATTGAGAGTCGCTAAAGATCCGATAACTATGCATACATCTTGGAGATCGAATAGTGACATCGCGAGTATAACTAGGTAAACCCATTTACCTAAAACACTTCTAGTACTCTGGCCAGAGATTTATACACTATTATCTCCTCAGATAGCATAGGATATCCACGAATGTAAGCGAGCGGAGAATCCTCGACAACGAAGCATCGACTCCTACATGCATCGGGGTCTCACCCAATCCCGCCGCCTAATGACCCCAAGTGAGTCGGCAAACGGGTCAAAGTTAGACGCCTATCATGTAGAGTGTCAATGACGTTTCGAGTCGTGAGAACTAATCAGTACAACCAAGACCTCGAACTTATCCACTCGACAAATGGTAACCATTTGGAAAGTCCGAACGAGGGTAGTTCGATAGATCACCAGGTCACTATCTATCTGCATGCTCAGAACATCACAATGTTCCCTACCAATGAAACATGGTACTTCGCATCGCAGATACTAGTCTCGAGCTCGAGCGGTCTTATCCTCATTTTGACGGCCCAATCGACTAGGAACTAATTCAGAATACACAGTGACTATTAGATGTGTTTCATGATAGCCGTCATACCCACTATCACATCTAACATACACTATGGTGCATTCTAGGTCTTTATCCAACACAATTTTTAACATTATATAAACATAATGAAGATAAAGAATGCCATAAACAAATGCGAATATCATATATAAAGACTGTCATATACAAGAGTCTATAAACCCACACGCCACAAGTTGGCTAGTTGGGCATCTACTCTAACAGATATACCCACTCGTCTCCATTACACAGCACCAGATGCAACAGATAGCTCCACCTGTTGTTTCCCACTCATGAGATGTGGGAGCTACCCACTCCGCTCATAGCGGCTAACAGAACCAACAGGGAGATGAGGGACACGGGAGTTACCCGCTCGGCCTTACAGGGACACGGGAACTACCCGCTCGGCCTCAAGCACAGCATCATGGTACGCTCATATCAATACAACAAGGCACAGCTGACAAAACAGAGCTCAACAGGATAATGCGTGTATGCAAATGCAACAGCTGATATCATATCACAAGAAGAAACGATAACATCACAGAGCATACACAGCAAAGCACATAATCCATGCTCAATCCTAGGCTGTAACAAGCTCACATCCATATCTCAATTCTTCTGCGCTACAATATCCACAGCAGATTTCCACAATGAAGTCCTGAGACACAGATCAGTCACCTGCTCAATGGTAACACGCAAAAGCTCAAGGACCGAAGCACAGAAACAACAGCTGGGAGTTACGGACTCCACCAGCGCCAATCCTACCTCTCTAACTCAACAGAAAGCTCTAAACAAAGCTTAAAGGCAAGAACTTTAATTACCCCAACAAGCTAGGATGGAACGCTAACAGACTACGCACGTGAGACATCTTAGCGATCCTATTCCATCTCCTCCAACGTCTTTGAAAAGGGTACGAGACGAAGCACCTTATAAAGAGGATTCCAACTCTACCACTCTCGCTCTCATCGGAACTGTCTACCGACGGCAAGCAGAAAAGATAAGGTTATTGTGAATAGTAACTAGGGTATCGCAACAGGGTTTGCTATCGGGAAATATTCTAAGTGTCGGGAAACAATAATCGCATACGAAAGCCAAGTCCCCTATTAAATCTCACAGCTGACTAGAACAGGGAACAGATCACCGACAACTTCAGCTAACACAGCTGATATCCCGCTCACAGCTGAATCTCACATCAGCTATGTCCCTTCGCCTAAACAGCGAACAACTAAACCAAAAGACGTTGTAGAGAACTACTGTCGCAGCTGGACACGTCACCCGCTACTCACAGCTGAATGACATAACCAACATTTGATCGTAGCGCTACCAGCAGATCTCTCACACAGCTGGAGACTAACACAAATCACAGATGAATCCATCCGCTAGTCCAAACATTGTCGTTCCAACTTATCCAAACGACGTAGTTCGCTACCCGCTAAGAAACACGCTAACACACACGACATCAGAATTCTATCAAACCCTGCTGCTCCAGATATCTCCTAGTGCTTCTCTGCTGATACACAACATCAGAATGCGATCACTAATGTTGATCCAACATCCGAAACCAGATATCTTCCACACGACATCTGATAACTTAACGCGGCTGAATCCAACACTTGAGAAAATCCGATGGCTACACCAAGCACATCCGCTCTCAGCTGGTTCAATTCAGATTCTTCCACGAAGAATCTGATTCACGAATATTCGGGTCTCACATGTCAGATCTCTTTGATCGTTGTTAAGCGGTGTGTCTAGCACTGGTTCCATCTCAGCTGAATGCCTTCATAGTGGCTCATCATCGCTGAATTCTTCAAAGTAAGTTGATTCCAATCGTGAGAATATATCATTAAGCCTCGTAGCTGAGTTGGATCTGAAGCTTGTTTCATCAAAGACCACATGAGTAGATTCTTCAACTGTCAGACTTTGATTTTTGAACACTCTATAAGCTCGGCTAACAGCTAAATATCCTAGAAACATTCCTGCATCAGATTTTGCATCAAAAGTGTTAGGTGCCTTTTACCATTATTATGAATGAAGCATCTGCACCCAAACACCCTGAAATATGAAATATCAGGTTTCTTGCCACTCCATATCTCATATGAGGTTTTGCCGTCATTATTACGAATGAAGCATCTGCACCCAAACACCCTGTAATATGAAATATCAGGTTTCTTGCCACTCCATATCTCATATGAGGTTTTGCCGTGCAATTTAACAATCATAGATCTGTTTCGAGTGTAGCATGATGTATTAACTGCTTCTCCCCCAAATTTTTGAGAAATGCGGAACAAGCAATCATAGATCTAGCAGCTTCTTTTAAAGTGTGATTTCTCCTCTCAGCTAGCCCGTTCCGCTGAGGAGTTATAGCTGTATAAAGCTCATGATGTTAGAGTAGATGCCCAACTAGCCAACTTGTGGCGTGTGGGTTTATAGACTCTTGTATATGACAGTTTTTATATATGATATTCGCATTTATTTATGGCATTCTTTATCTTCGTTATGTTTATATAATGTTAACAATTGTGTTGGATAAAGACCTCGAATGCACCATAGTGTATGTTAGATGTGATAGTGGGTATGACGGCTATCATGAAACACATCTAATAGTCACTGTGTATTCTGAATTAGTTCCTAGTCGATTGGGCCGTCAAAATGAGGATAAGGCCGCCCGAGCTCGAGACTAGTATCTGCGATGCGAAGTACCATTTTTCATTGGTAGGGAACATTGTGATGTTCTGAGCATGCAGATAGATAGTGACCTAGTTATCTATCGAACTACCCTCATTCGGACTTTCCAAGTGGTTACCATTTGTCGAGTGGACAAGTCCGAGGTCTTGGTTGTACTGATTAGTCCTCACGACTCGAAACGTCATTGACACTCTACATGATAGGCGTCTCACTTTGACCCGTTTTCCGACTCACTTGGGGTCATTAGGCGGCGGGATTGGGTGAGACCCCGATGCATGTAGGAGTCGATGCTTCGTTGTCTAGGATTCTCCGCTCGCTTACATTCGTGGATATCCTATGCTATCTGAGGAGATAATAGTGTATAAATCTCTGGCCAGAGTACTAGAAGTGTTTTAGGTAAATGGGTTTACCTAGTTATACTCGCGATGTCACTATTCGATCTCCAAGATGTATGCATAGTTATCGGATCTTTAGCGACTCTCAATTTACCAATGGTCGTTGATCTGATCGGGATATATGTGTTGAAAGGACCGTACTGTACGCTAACCACGACCGACTGGTTCTTGCAGGCACTATCAAAGATACCTAGGGGATCATGGCGCGATGTTGCTAGGCGCTTTACCATGATCCGTTGGGCAAGTCCGAAATTGTGATTTCGGAGCCGCAATGGTTGCGGGCCCACGGCTAGCTGTATCCCTGAACCATTGAGGGTCACACAAGTACTGGATTCATGATTCCCGCACGAAAACTGAGCTCAATGTGTTGAGCATATGAGGAGAATTTTAGGGAGTGCGACTTCCTAAAAGTCAACAGGGGTCAAATTGCAATTTCCCGCTGTTGAGGGGCAAAACTGTCATTTTGGACTAAGTAATCTGAAAAATTGTTTTCACATCATAATATTCAGTTTTGGAAACAGATTCGATCGGTCCGATCTGATCGTCCATCGGAATTATGATGAAACCACGGTGATGCAGATGAACCGAATGTTCATACGTTGGACTGGGCCCGCCCCAGGTCCAATGGGCCGGTTCAAGCCCATCACACCTATACATAGTCTTGAGCCTAGGGTTGCACAACACAAGCATCATAACAAACCCTAGCTCACATAGCCGCCTCCTCTCCCACACACGCCTCACGCCGCCGACCGCCCGCCGTCGTCCGATCTTTGCACGATTGGACTTGTTCTGATCCGTGCGACGAGGTGATTCCGTTCGTGATAAAATCCATCAGCCTTATAGTGCAGGCTAATCGGAGGAAGATCAAATCCGGTCGTGGACCTGATTAGACGTAATCTACCGCCGCCTACCGTGAAGAGCCAGTCTCCCTGTGATTCTGGTTGGAGCCAGGCGCCTGTCGCCCGCAACGTAACAATCAAAGAACCCCCTATGAATGGTTTGTTGATTTGTTTTATTGTATTGAACGTTTCCCGTCGCTAATTTTAAACTTCTGCTGCGCCACCGGGAGACGGTATCCGGATCCGCCACCGCTTTTCCCAAAAGTGGTATCAGAGCCAAGTCTCGGATCTTTCAATACATTGTTGCCTGAATTGCATGGATCTCAAAATTTTGAAATTGAAAACAAAAAAAAAATTTGATGGCCGCCGTCGTGGGCGGCGGCAACCACCTGCCGCTGCGCGCCTGCCGCGCATATCGGCCGGTCGCTGGGCGCTGCCTCGCGCGATGGTTGCGTGATCGATGGCCGCTGCCCGCGCACTGGTTGCGCAACCAGGAGAAACCATGTGCGCTGGCCGCTGGCCTCGCGCACATGTTTGCGCGAGGGCCGAGAGCGGCGCGCGGCCGTGCGCTTGGAATAGCGCGGTGGTCTAAGAGGAGCGCACGGCTGTGTGCCATGCATCGCGCGGCGATGCACGTCCGTCGTGCAACTTGGTTGCGCGACCTGCCGCGCTTGGTGCGGGCAGCGTGATGGCGGCGGCCGCCGAC
>KV014922.1:279933-300425 GCA_001598015.1 Dorcoceras hygrometricum | reverse complement strand
TTAAAATAGTGGGAGGGTAATTCATAAAACTTAACGACCTTGTTTTATGTCTTAGCGATTATTTTATATAGTTAGTGATGATTGTCTTGTTTTCTTTTCAGTATAACTGATTTATAATGTCTTCGATCAAAAACCCACTCGCTGCTATACTGGATAGCAACAAGTTCACCGGTCTGAACTACCAAGACTGGCTTCGAAACCTCAACATTATGTTGACTTCGGAGAAACTTCTTTATACGATAGAGAAGAGCCCTCCGAAGGAAGCCCCTGCTGAGATCAGCCCTGAGGAGCTGGTGACGCTTCAGCAATGGTGGGACGACGAGCTTAAGACTCGATGCTATGTGATGGCATCGATGTCTAACGAAATGCAACGGCGCTTTGAGAAGACAAAGTATGCTGCTGACATACTTTTTCATCTCAAAGAACTGTATGGGGAGAACTTTCGACATGAGAGGTTCACGGCTGTCAAGGATCTTATGACGAGCCGCATGCGCGATGGGACTTCGGTCCGCGAGCATGGGGTTCGTATGATTGGGCTCGTTGAAAAGCTGTCGGGCCTTGATATCACACTTCCACACGAGCTGTCTGTGGATGTGCTTCTCCTCTCACTGCCTGCTGCATTCGACCCTTTTGTGGTCAACTTCAACATGAACAAGCTGGCAGCCACCCTTGAAGAGGTGGTTAACATGCTTGTAGTGTTCCAAGGAACCATAAAGAAGGACAAGCCCGTCCTCCTTATGGGCTCTTTTTCCTCTGCGAAGAAGGGGCCCAGACGCAAGGGTAAGAAGCGTTCTTCCCCTGCGAAGGAGGAAAAGCCCACTAAGAAGCCAAAGGCAAAGGCTTCGAAGCCAAACAAAACTGAGGATGTTTGCCACCACTGCCACAAGTCTGGGCATTGGAGGAGGAACTGCAAGGAGTACCTCGAGCAGTTGCGAATTGCGAAAGGTATGTTCTATATCGAAATAAATATGTCTCTTAATTCGACTTCTTGGGTACTTGATACCGGATGTGGATCTCATATCTGCAATGATTTGCAGGTGATGACAAGAAGCCGACGTCTTAGAGAGGGTGAGACCCACTTGAGGCTTGGCAATGGAGCAAGAGTTGCTGCAGTAGCTATAGGAGATGTTTACTTATTTCTGTCTTCAGATTTTAAGTTGTTATTGAGAAACGTTTTTTTTGTTCCGGAATTAATAAAGAACATTATTTCTGTTTTCTTGATAGTGATGGATATTCTTGTATGTTTGCTAATTCGATTTGCAATATTTACAAGAATGAATGTTTAATTGGAATTGGGGAACGCGAAAACGATTTATACACCTTAAAATTAAAAGACGTTCCAACTCGCGATGTCGAAGCACATACAATAACGATTAAAAGGAAATACGTTAACTTGAACCCAGCACAACTTTGGCACGCTAGGCTAGGTCATATTTCTCTAAGTAGGATGAACAAGTTAGTTAGGAGTGACATGTTTGATCTGTCAGACATTAACTCTCTACCGACTTGTGAGTCTTGTCTCAAGGGAAAGATGACTAAGCAACCCTTCAAGGGCAAGGGTGAGCGTGCTCAAGGCCTATTGGATTTGACCCATACTGATGTGTGTGGTCCATTTAGTGTTGGTACTAAATATGGTCACACATACTTCATCACCTTTACCGACGATTACTCTAGGTATGGGTACTTGTACTTCATGAAGCACAAGTCTGAATCCTTTGAAAGGTTCAAAGAATTCAAGGCTGAAGTAGAAAATCAACTAGGCAAAAGTATTAAAGCACTTCGATCCGATCGAGGTGGTGAATACTTGAGTGCTGAATTTCAAGACTATCTGAAAGAGAATGGGATTCTCGCACAGTGGACCCCTCCGGCCACACCACAGCACAATGGTGTAGCGGAGCGTCGTAATCGGACCTTGTTGGACATGGTTCGATCTATGATGAGCTTCACTGAACTTCCTACCTAGTTTTGGGTTACGCGCTCGAAACGACGGTAATGTTGTTGAACAATGTCCACACTAAGGCAGTGGATAAGACTCCATATGAGATGTGGATGGGCAAACCACCCAAATACTCATTCATGAGGATTTGGGGATGTCCTGCTTACGTGAAGTAGACAGTGGGAGATAAGCTGGATACGAGATCCATCTTATGCTACTTCTGAACTTCCTACCTAGTTTTGGGTTACGCGCTCGAAACGACGGTAATGTTGTTGAACAATGTCCACACTAAGGCAGTGGATAAGACTCCATATGAGATGTGGATGGGCAAACCACCCAAATACTCATTCATGAGGATTTGGGGATGTCCTGCTTACGTGAAGTAGACAGTGGGAGATAAGCTGGATACGAGATCCATCTTATGCTACTTCATTTGGTATCCAAGGAATTCCATTGGATACTACATCTACTATCCCAGCGAAACAAAAGTGTTTGTTTCTAGAAATGCCACCTTTATGGAAAGGGAATTTCTACTTGATAGAAAGGGTAGAATAGTAGAACTCGAAGAGGTTCGAGAACCAACTGAAGTACCAGGTGAATCTCCTACACCTCCAGAGCCAGTACCAGAAATGGTCGCACCTATGAGATTCGAAAGGGTTCCTAGGGCTCCTGAGAGATATGGTTTTCTCATTGAAGATGATCAAAGTGATCAAGTTGTTGGATCTGATCCAAGAACTTTCAAGGAGGCAATTTCCGATGCTGATTCTAATTTGTGGCTTAAAGCAATGCAGTCTGAGTTTGACTCAATGCATGCGAACCAAGTTTGGACTCTTGTTAACCCTCCCGAAGGAATTGTTCCTATTGGGTGCAAATGGGTATAAAAGAGGAAACTTGGGCCTGATGGTAAGGTAATGACCTACAAGGCACGACTGGTCGCGAAAGGTTACACTCAAAGGCAAGGTGTTGACTATGATGAAACCTTCTCGCCAGTCGCAATGTTCAAGTCAATTAGAATCCTGTTAGCCATAGCCGCATGGTACGACTATGAGATATGGCAAATGGATGTGAAAACTGCGTTCCTTAATGGAAACATTAAGGAAGAGATCTATATGACGCATCCTGAGGGTTTCACATCAGTTGGAAGCGAGCATAAGGTATGCAAGCTTGAGAGATCGATCTACGGTCTCAAACAAGCATCGAGGAGTTGGAACCTGAGATTCGATGAAACAATTAAGGAATTTGGTTTCATCAAGAATCCCGAGGAGCCATGTGTTTATAAGAAGGTAGTTAAAAGCGCTGTGACATTCCTCGTACTTTATGTTGATGACATTCTACTCATTGGGAATGATGTAGGAATGCTGCAATCAACTAAAGTCTGGTTGTCTAGTAGATTTTCGATGAAGGACATGGGTGAAGCATCCTATATTCTTGGAATACAGATCTATCGGGATAGATCAAAACGGATGCTCGGACTCACCCAAGCCACCTACATCGATACCATACTTAAGAGGCTCTCTATAGAAGAGTCCAAGAGAGGACACCTACCTATGTGCCACGGGGTCACTCTATCTAAGTCTATGTGTCCAAAGACTGATGAGGAGATAGAGAGTATGACACGTGTGCCATATGCCTCGGCAATAGGTAGTATTATGTATGGCATGATCTCAACTAGATCGGATGTCGCATATGCTCTGAGTGTCACGAGCCGCTACCAGGCCAACCCCGGCCAATTGCATTGGAAGGCTGTGAAGGATATTCTTAAGTACTTGCGAAGGACTAAGAATATGTTCATGGTCTATGGGGGTGGTGAACTGAAACTGGAAGGCTATACTGATTCTAGCTTCAAGTGTGCGTGGATGATTCGAAGTCTACCTCTGGATTTGTATTCATGCTCAATGGTGGTGCTGTCTCTTGGAAGAGTTCCAAGCAAGACACCATCGCGGATTCAACCACTGAGGCTGAGTACATCGCAGCATCAGCTGCTGCTAAGGAGGCGGTTTGGATAAAGAATTTCGTCCAAGAGTTGGGCGTCATTCCTGATGGAGTTGGTCCAGTCCCGATGTAATGCGACAACACGGGTGCCGTTGTGCAAGCAAAGGAGCCTAGGTCTCACCAAAGATCCAAACGTATACTGAGAAAATACCACATAATCCGGGATATTGTGGCTAGAGGTGACATAGCAGTTGAGAGAGTCGCCTCTGCGGACAACGTTGCTGATCCACTTACGAAGCCCTTGCCAGGTCCGTTGTTTGAAAAACATCGCGAAACAATGGGACTGCGTCTGATGAGTAGTTGGCTTTAGGGCAAGTGGGAGATTGTTAGAGTAGATGCCCAACTAGCCAACTTGTGGCGTGTGGGTTTATAGACTCTTGTATATGACAGTCTTTATATATGATATTCGCATTTATTTATGGCATTCTTTATCTTTGTTATGTTTATATAATGTTAACAATTGTGTTGGATAAGACCTAGAATGCACCATAGTGTATGTTAGATGTGATAGTGGGTATGAAGGCTATCATGAAACACATCTAATAGTCACTGTGTATTCTGAATTAGTTCCTAGTCGATTGGGCCGTCAAAATGAGGATAAGGCCGCCCGAGCTCAAGACTAGTATCTGCGATGCAAAGTACCATGTTTCATTGGTAGGGAACATTGTGATGTTCTGAGCATGCAGATAGATAGTGACCTGGTGATCTATCGAACTACCCACGTTCAGACTTTCCAAGTGGTTACCATTTGTCAAGTGGATAAGTCCGAGGTCTTGGTTGTACTGATTAGTCCTCACGACTCGAAAAGTCATTGAGACCCTACATGATAGGCGTCTCACTTTGACACGTTTTCCGACTCACTTGGGGTCATTAGGCGGCGGGATTGGGTGAGACCCCGATGCATGTAGGAGTCGATGCTTCGTTGTCGAGGATTCACCGCTCGCTTACATGCGTGGATATCCTATGCTATCTGAGGGGATAATAGTGTATAAATCTCTGGCCAGAGTACTAGAAGTGTTTTAGGTAAATGGGTTTACCTAGTTACACTCGCGATGTCACTATTCGATCTCCAAGATGTATGCATAGCTATCGGATCTCTAGCGACTCTCGATTCACCAATGGTCGTTGATCTGATCAGGATATATGTATTGAAATGACCGTACTGTACGCTAACCACGACCAACTGGTTCTTGCAGGCACTATCAGTGATACCTAGGGGATCATGGCGCGATGTTGCTAGGCGCTTTACCATGATCCGTTGGGCAAGTCCGAAATTGTGATTTCGGAGCCGCAATGGTTGCCGGCCCACGGCTAGCTGTATCCCTGAACCATTGAGTGTCACACAAGTACTGGATTCGTGATTCCCGTACGGAAACTGAGCTCAATGTGTTGAGCATATGAGGAGAATTTTAGGGAGTGCGACTTCCTAAAAGTCAACAGGGGTCAAATTGCGATTTCCCGCTGTTGAGGGGCAAAACTGTCATTTTGGACTAAGTAATCTGAAAATTTGTTTTCACATCATAAATATTTAGTTTTGGAAATTGAGTCGATCGGTCCGATCTGATCGTCGATCGGAATTATGATGAAACCACGGTGATGCAGATGAACCGAATGTTCATACGTTGGACTGGGCCCGCCCCAGGTCCAATGGGCCGGTTCAAGCCCATCACACCTATACATAGTCTTGAGCCTAGGTTTGCACAACACAAGCATCATAACAAACCCTAGCTCACATAGCCGCCTCCTCTCCCACACACGCCTCCCGCCGCCGACCGCCGCCCGCCGACCGTCGTCCGATCTTCGCACGATTGGACTTGTTCTGATCCGTGCGACGAGGTGATTCTGTTCATGATAAAATCCATCAGCCTTCTAGTGCAGGTTGATCGGAGTAAGATCAAATCTGGTCGTGGACCTGACTAGACGTAATCTATCGCCGCCTACCGTGAAGATCCAGTCTCCCTGTGATTCTGGTTGGAGCCAGGCGCCTGTCGCCAGCAAGGTAACAATCAAATAACCCCCTATGAATGGTTTGTTGATTTGTTTTATTGTATTGAACGTTTCCCGGTGCTAATTTTAAACTTCCGCTGCGCCGCCGGGAGACGGGATCCGGATCCGCCACCGCTTTTCCCAAAACATGATTTATCCCAATGTCGTACAGATAAGAAGATAATTTTTTATTTAAAACCTCGGTACCACGATCACTTATTATCCGGTTGACTGTACAAGATCTGTCATTTTGCAAACGTTTTAAAATCCGAATGAGCTTGTCAGTGGTATCAGATTTTGCTTTTAAAAACAAAATCCAAGTAAATTTTGTAAAATCGTCAACAACAACTAGGGTGTAGTTCGTTCCCCCTAAGCTTGTTACGGGAATAGGACCAAAAAGATCCATATGTAAAAGCTCTAAGCTATGGGAAGAACGTTTACCGCCTTTATTTTTAAAAGTAGATTTAATTTGTTTACCAAGCTGACATGCGGCACAGATCTTGTCCTTAGAAAAATTTAGTTTAGGCATACCAGAAACCAATTCATGCTGACTCAGGATGGCAAGAGTTTTAAAATTCAGATGATTCATTTGCTGATGCCAGAGCCAACTCTTGGAGGAGTCAGCTTCTAAGCAAATTTGCTCAGATTCCATCTTCTCTGACCAATCGATTATGTAGGTATTCCCTGATCTTTTACCTACCAAAACATTCAGACCATTTGTACTCTGAACTGTGCAAGTGTGCTATTGAAACTTAACTATGTAACCCTTGTCACACAGCTGACTAATGGTAATCAGATTATAACGCAAGCTATCAACAACTGATACATCGGATATGAAAATGTTACCGTGCGTAAGCTTACCCTTACCCACAGTGTTACCATGTGAGTTATCGCCAAATACTATCTTTGCTCCTTTGTGAGGTGACACATCTGATAGCAGCTTTGGATTTACAGTCATGTGACGTGCACTGCCGCAGTCCAGATACCATAAAGTTGACTCGTCTACAGCTTTGTACCTGTTTTCCTGCAATCACGAAAGCAGATTTTGGTACCCAATTTTACTTGGGTCCAGATGACCCCTTTCGGGACCCATACTTGAATTACTTTAACAGTTTTCCCAGTATATAGTCCATAAGGGTCTATGCAGAATTATGGTGAGATCTGTTGAGTTTTGGTTTGATACTTTGACATCAGATCTCTTCGTGGATGAACTTTTCTCCATTCAGATTTGACCTTCCTAGAACCACGTCTTTGTTGGTTCTGAACAGATGACTTGGATCCAGCTTTCGCTCTTCGTGGATGAACTTTTCTCCATTCAGATTTGACCTTCCTAGAACCACGTCTTTGTTGGTTCTGAACAGATGACTTGGATCCAGCTTTCGCCTTATCCCTGTCAAGTCTGTTCTTTATCCAACTAGACTTAGTGTTCTCAGGTCTGACATAGCCGATACCAGCTTTCCCTTTTTGATTCAGCTGCCTTGAGATCTGATCATTATACTTCACCGACTCATATGTGTCATGTATCGTACTGGCTTTGACAAAGCTCATCTTTTTGAACTTGTCATATACCAGATTTGATTGAGTATTGGTTTCTCCGACGCTGCTTTCTCCAACATTGAAGCCCAAGCCAGATTTGTCATTAAGTGGCTTTTGAGCCTCATGCAGCTTGCTCAAAGAAACAGAAGACTGGGTCCAGGAGCTCATTACCTTATTCAACCTTTCGTTTTCAGATTCGAGCTCACGGGATCTTAATCTCAACAATTCATTCCTAGCCTTCAGCTCACTCAACTCGATTTGTAAACTGTCAGCTTCACCAAGTTCAACAGTACTTGGTTCCACTGGTCTATTTTTCAAATCCACGTTTTCAGCTTTAACTTTCTCGAATGTGTGAGAAAGCTTACGGTACTCTTGGACCATATTATTTAGTGCACTGATTAGTTCTTCTCGTGTGAATTCAACATTTCAGAAATCGAATACCTCATCTTCCGAAGTTTGGTTAGCCATGAGACAGTGAACTCCTCCTGTTCACTATCGCTGGATGAAGAACTGATGGATGAGGAATCTGAATCTGAGTCTGCCCAGCTCTTTTTGCTCTCCTCAGCAACAAGTACTTGCGATCGTTCTTTCTGTTGGGCCTCTTGTCAGATCTGGTTCTCATCCTTCTATCCTTTGATCTCTATTTATATTTATCGTCTTTCTTCTCATCTCTCCTAGTTCGATCCTCCTTCTTCAACCAATTGCAATCGGAAGCAAAGTGTCCTGGACGGACACAATTAAAACAGTTTTGATCAGCAGTGACTTTATCATTTTTATGGACATTGCTGTGATTAAAAGAAGGGTTGTAGGATCTTCTCAAGTATTTCCCAAACTTCTTAACGAAGAGGGACATGACGTTGTTGCTGAGTTGATCATCTGTCTTGCTTGTTCTTGGAGAGCACTGTTCAGATGTTGTTGCCGCTAATGCTTTGGTCGGTTGGGATGTTGAGGGTCCAGCTTCAGATATTGTCTCTAGCTCAAACTCGTATGCTTTTAGATTCGTTAACAGATCATGAAGCTCCAACTTGTTCAGATCTTTGGGTTCCAGCATTGCCATGGTTTTAACATCCCACTCCCTAGGAAGAGCTCCCATCACTTTCAATGCCAACTCTCGAAGCTCAAACTCGTATGCTTTTAGATTCGTTAACAGATCATGAAGCTCCAACTTGTTCAGATCTTTGGGTTCCAGCATTGCCATGGTTTTAACATCCCACTCCCTAGGAAGAGCTCCCATCACTTTCAATGCCAACTCTCGATTGCAGTACTCTTATCCCATACTTGTAAGTTCTATTTACCACAACACTGAAACGCTCATCAAACTCCGCCATGGTTTCTCCATCTTTCATCGCCATGGATTCATATTTTTGCTGAGCCACAATGAGTTTGTTTTCCTTTGTTTCATCGTTCCCCTTGCATATTTGAATTAGCTTCACCCATATCTCCTTTGCTGTGGCACAGGTTTTGATTTTGCTGAACATGTTTTTATCCAGTGTCTAATATAAGATATCCCTGGACACATTGTCCAAATTCACATTTTTCTTATCTTCATTGGTGTACTCATATCTCTTCTTTTCAACATATTCTGGTGCGCCTTCAGATATGTCAATAGCTGTGTTGACTTTCATTATTTTCATTGGACCGTCTGTGATAACTGAGCACATATCATCATCTTGTGCGGCCAAGTGCGCTTGCATCCTTATCTTCCAGTCATCATAGTCCTCCTTAGAAAACATAGGAATCTTGTTGTGAGAGGTAGACATATTGAAACATATAAGGCACAAACAACAAACTGTTCAATACTGAGATAGTGCAGGCTCTGATACCAATTGATAGGATCAATATGGATCAAAAAACGGCCTTAGGAGTTCAGAAGGGGAGGTTGAATGAACTCCTTAGTATTTTTAAATTTTCAAAACCTTAAAACAATTTTTACAAGCGCCTCGCTTAACTTAAATCTTTGTTACTAGATTTAAGGTATCTCAGTCCAAAAGCTGATCTCTCGACTAACAAGTAATGTGCGGAATAAAGTCGATTAACCAGTGAAAAGTAAAAGTATAAATACAAAGCAGTAAAGTAAAAGTGTAAGGTTCAGAGATTTGTTTATGGAAGTTCGGATATCAAATCCTACGTCTCCCCTTCTTTCTTTTCAGGAAGGTTCCACTAGAAGAATTTGATGTTTATAGACATTGTAGACACTCAATCACTGAGCCTCACTCTAGGTGAACTCCTAGAAACTCCAAATACATTCAAACGCAGCTGCTGAATACAAACACTTAGATTTTCTCAAACGGCTTCACGTAGCACGTTTGTTACAGACTCAATCTGAATAATAACAGTGAAATACAATGGTTTTTTAGTACTGTAAATCTTCTGGTTCTTTTATCAACAAGAACTATTTGCAAATGAACCAGAAGATAGCTCGAAGGTTGAATCTATGAAAGTTGAACTGAATGTTCTTGAGTTATTGTTGGCGCAGTGGCGGATCCGGATCCCGCTCCCGGGGCACAGCGGAAGATTTAAAAATTTTCATCGGGAACGGTCAATACATAACAAATACAGCAAATAAAACATCCGTAGGGTGTTTGATTTGTTACCTTGCTGGCGTCTAGGCGCCTGGATCCGACCAATTTCACGAGGAAATCGGCACTTCAACGGTTGGCGGTCGTCGTTCTCCTAATCCGGTCCACGACTGAAATCACGATTCCTTCGTCAGTCTACACTAGAAAAAGTGACGAATATTTCATGGACGGAATCTCCTCGTCGAGACGGTCGGAACAAGTCCGACGGCGATGACAACGGACGGCGGCGGCGGCGCGTGAAGGGGGCGGCGGCCGTGAGGAGAAAGGGGAGAGGGAGGCGGCTAGCTCTAGGGTTTGGAGTTGTGTTGTGTAGTGTGTTTAACCCTAGGGACAATATATATATAGACATGTGATGGGTTTGAACCGGCCCAATGGGTTTGGGGTGGGCCCAGGCCTAGGGTGAACATTCGTTTCAAGTCCATCATCGTGGCTTCATCATAATCCCGATCGACGATCATCGGACCGATCTACATAGTTTACAAAACTGAGTATTATGATTCGAAAACAATTTTTCGGAGCACCTATTCCAAAATAGCATTTTGGCCCCTGTAAGTTTCAATGATAGTCAAACTAGCCCAAACTTCAGGGAAATTGCATTTTGACCCCTGTTTAATTTTAGGAAGTCACACTTCCATCCTTACTCCTCCTATGCTCAACAAATTGAGCTTAATTTCCGTTCGGGAATCGAGAAACCAGTACTTGTGTGACCCTCAATGGTTCAGGGATACAGCTAGCCATGGGTCCACAACATGTGTGACTCTGAAACCATATTTTCGGACTAGCCCATCGGATCATGGTAAAGAGTCTAGCAACATCGCCCCATGATCCCCTAGGTATCACTGATAGTGCCTGCAAGAACCAGTCAGTCATGGTTAGCGTACAGTACGGTCCTTTCAACACAAATATCCCGATCAGATCAACGACCATTGGTGAATCGAGAGTCGCTAGAGATCCAATGACCATGCTTACATCTCGGAGATCAAATAGTGACATCACGTGTGTTACTAGGCAAACCCATTTACCTAAAACACATCTAGTACTCTATCCAGAGATTTGTCACACTATTATCTCCTCAGATAGCATAGGATATCCACGCACAAAGGCGAGCGGTTAATCCTCGACAACGAAGCATCAACTCCTACATGCATCGAGACCTCACCCAATCCCGCGACCTGATGACCCCAACTGAGTCGGTAAACGGGTCAAAAAGTGAGGCACCTATCATGTAGAGTCTCAATGATATTTCGAGTAGTGAGGGATAATCTGTACAACCAAGACCTTGGACTTATCCACTCGACAAATGGTAACCACTTGGAAAGTCCGGACAAGGGTAGTTCGATAGATCATCAGGTCACTATCCATCTGCATGCTCAGAACATCACAATGTTCCTTACCAATGAAACGTGGTACTTCACATTGCAGATGCTAGTCTCAAACTCAGGCGGCCTTATCCTCATTTTGACGGCCCAATCGACTAGAAACGAGTTTAGAATACACAGTGACTATTAGATGTGTTTCATGATAGCCATCATATCCACTATCACATCTAACATACACTATGATGCATTCTAGGTCTTTATCCAACACAATTGTTAACATTATAAAATAATGAAGATAAATAATGCCATAAAAGAATACGAATTCCATAAATAAATATAGTTTTACAAAGAGTCAACAAGAACTCACACGCCACAAGTTGGCTAGTTGGGCACTTACTCTAACAATCTCCCACTTGTCCTAAAGCCAACTACTCATCAGACGTAGTCCCATTGTCTTGCGATGTTTTTCAAACAACGGTCCTGGCAAGGGCTTCGTAAGTGGATCAGCAATTTTGTCTGCAGAGGCGACTCTCTCGACTGCTATGTCACCTCTAGCCACAATATCCCGGATTATGTGGTATTTCCTCAGTATGTGTTTGGATCTTTGGTGAGACCTAGGTTCCTTTGCTTGCGAAACGGCACCCGTGTTGTCACAGTACACCGGGACTGGACCAACTTCTTCAGAGATTACGCAAAACTCTTGGACGAAATTCCTCATCCAAACCGCCTCTTTAGCAGCAGCTGATGCTGCGATGTACTCAGCCTCAGTGGTTGAATCCACGATGGTGTCTTACTTGGAACTCTTCCAAGAGACAGCACCACCATTGAGCATGAATACAAATACAGAGGTTGACTTCGAATCATCCACGTCACATTGGAAGCTAGAATCAGTGTAGCCTTTCAATTTCAGTTCACCACCCCCATAGACCATGAACATATTCTTAGTCCTTCGTAAGTACTTAAGAATATCTTTCACGGCCTTCCAATGCATTTGGCCGGGGTTGGCTTGGTAACGGCTCGTGACACTCAGAGAATATGCGACATCCGGTCTAGTTGAGATCATGCCATACATAATACTACCTATTGCGGAGGCATATGGCACACGTGTCATACTCTCTATCTCCTCATCAGTCTTTGGACACATAGACTTAGATAGAGTAACCCCGTGGCACATAGGTAGGTGTCCTCTCTTGGACTCTTCCATAGAGAACCACTTAAGTATGGTATAGATGTAGGTAGCTTGGGTGAGTCCGAGCATCCTTTTTGATCTATCCCAATAGATCTGTATTCCTAGAATATAGGATGCTTTGTAACGACCAGATCATTTAGAAGTCCACAATTATGAAATTATGAGATTGAGGGATTACATTGCTATTTCAATTCAATTCTTGAATATTTCAGTCTACGTTATGATCAATCTTTATATTACTATGGATTGATATTCAAATGCTAGAATACAAGTACCGTAGATGCTCAATAACTTCTGCGAACCAAATGGATTCTCTATTTAACTAAAATTCTCGGTTTCTATGCATATCTTTCGTTTTGAAAAACAGAGCACGCTTTCATAAGAGTTTTGCATATTGATATAACGTGTTTGTGTTCCTTAGACATAGTGAATCATATAAATAGGATCCTAAGCTGCTTCATGCATCATTACCTTCAAATCAAATCATATTAAACGTTGCTCGCTCTCAGAGAAGCCGAACCAAAATACTTTCAAAGTGTTTTAGAGGAAACAGGCGGTGCGCAAGAAGTATATTGAATTTTCTGCTGTTCTTGTGTTAAAGATACCAGGCAAGTAAACTCTGTTTCTTGCTCACTCAATAGAAAGCATATATCCGATTCTGTTTTTATATTATGTATGAGTTTTAAAGAAAGATGGTTTCGACTGTTCTTCAAAGAAAAAGCATAAAGTTCATGCTCTGTTTTTATGAAGAAGTCGAGTTACTGTAATTTTGATTCAAGGAGGATTTAGAAAATGTTTTGGTGATGTTATTCTAATGAATTCCTGAGTTTCAGTAATTCATTTATCGAAGTAGCTTACAAGCAGTTTATTCGATCTTTTCCAGAAGTTTCATAAGATATGTCGAAGTCTTTAGAGGAAGGTAACCTTCGTAGTTCATGGTTATCTGTATATTAAGATCAAGAGCTGGTTATTATACCTCTGCTGACATTGTTTTATCGAAAATATTCTAAGTATGAATTCAGCAGATGCTTTGCTTTCGCAAATTCAGCAGATGCTTTGCTTTCGCAAATTCAGCAGATGCTTTGTAAAATCAGCAGATACATAAATCAGCAGTAGCGACTAGTTGTAGCAACTGAGTTATGCGCTACGACATCGTTTTGATTTATAATTATTTAAAAAGACCTCGCGACTGGATTCTTGTCTTGCGACTGATTCCTATTCGTTGCGACTGGTAGTGTTCATCAGCAGATGTAATTCACTTCATTATTTCAGCAGTTGCTTTACTTACTTCTAAGTACTGTGCATTCAGCTGGTATTAGTCTTGCGACTGGTACTGTTTATCCAGCTGGTCACTGTTCATTCTTCGTCTTCTTCACTAGATAATGGAAATCTCAGAATTTGATTCTTCTTTGAATTCTAAATTAGTTTAATGAATCTTTCGACTTATCTGACAGATTCAACTAGCTAAATTATTCAGTTTTCATCTTCGCAAGCATTACCAGGAAATCCTTTATAGTTCCAGAACATCATTAGACAAACGAAAAACCAGTAGCTCAAATAAAAAGAAAGAAAACAGAGCAGAACATTGTTTTACAAAATGTTTTAAGTTATGACAATGAAAAGGGTCCCTAATGAAAGGGTGAGTGCGCGGCTGACGAACCGTGTGCCCTTTTAACCAGGAAGGACTAGGATTACAGGTCGATGGATCTGTATACCCCTTCAACCATGAGCCATAGTGCTAAGACTGATATCAGGAGTTTGATCAAACGAAATGGACCAAATGTTTAAAGTATTGTCATAATCTTCCCAGAAAATGAAAGAAGAGCACGAGAGTGATTACGATCACAACTCTTAAGAAACGTTTAAAGAAAATGTTTTCAGAATTGATTCATGCTTATGCTTTCGATTATTAGTAAATTTCATCAGTTATGATACGCTTGTTATTCTTAAGCGTAATGTTCAGACTCCAGTACATACCAGTTCATGAGCAATTGTATTCTTACTTCTGTTATTTCAGATTTTACCTGCTGGGCCTTTGGCTCACTAGTTTTTGTTGAGTGCAGGTGAATTACAGCAGGAAGATGGAGGGAGATGAACAGAATGGAAGGAATGTGTTTATCGTGGACAATAGAGTTTCGTTTCTTTCTGTTTCGAAGTTAATAGCCTCATTTTGAGAACACTGATGTATTGTATTGAATGTTCTGGTTTACGTTGTATCAAAACAAGATTTCATAATTTGTTTTATCTTCAACCAGACGTTATCACACTACGAGATGCATTATTGGCAGATTGATATAGTTGTTCTCTTCGTTTCCGCACCATTGCATAAATTGTTCTAGATTTCTTACCCCCGAATATGAAACATTTTAATTTATTCGTTTCAACCCAGATAATTAGTAGCGATCCATTCTCCTCAGTTTATAACTTGTGATTTGGTTCAATTGAACCCCAAAACTTTTGATTATTCCGTCAAGAAAAATGAGGATCGTTACAGTTGGTATCAGAGCATGGTCCTTGAGATAAACACACTTCCAGTCTGAGCAAATCTCTCCAACTTCTGCAAAATTTGTGAGTTTTATGTTCATGTTTTAGCATAGAGTAATCTCTCATGTAGAATTGTGGTGGATTTGGACTACTCTTTACAGATATGTCAGGAAGAGGTAGAGGTAGAAGGAGTTTTGTTGAAGGAGATAGCGAATCAGAAGGCATAACTCCAGTCCTTGCCAATATGGCTCAACTTTTAGAACGTCTAGTTGATCAAACCTCTAACGGGAATGGTCATTCTACGAGTAGAATGATCAGCAGAGAAGATCCTCAAGAGAAGTTTAGGAGGCAGCGACCTCAAGAATTTTCTGGCACTACTGATCCCCTGGTGGCAGAAAGTTGGATAAAATCTATGGAGGTGATATTCGATTATCTTCATCTAACAGAGTTAGAGAGGCCTCGATGTGCAATCTATATGTTGAGAGGCGACGCTATGATGTGGTGGGAAGGAGCCAAGCTAACTGTAGACTTGGAAGTTCTCACATGGGAAGAGTTCAAGAGGGTATTTTTCGAGCAATACTTCACAGTGGATGTTAGAGAACAGTTACAGAGCGAATTCCTAACTCTGAAACAAGAAGGATTGCCGATGCGGGACTATATCCGCAAGTTCGAGAGAGGATGTTATTTTGTTCCATTGATAGGGACAAATGCAGATGCTAAACTTTGCCATTTTATTAATGAGTTGAAGCCCATGATCAAGCACGATGTTAGACTGGCTGAACCAGTAGACTACAAATCAGCAGTGAATAAAGCTTTGAGGGCGGAACAAGACTGGAAAGCGATTGACGAGGAAAGACAATTGAAGAGGCAAGCTTTCCAGCAGAATGATAAAAGAAAATTTAAGAAGCAGAATAATAACAACCAGCAGCAGGGGTCAAGTGGGAAGGGACCAATTGCTGCTCAACCAGTTTCCTCTGTTCCTAGCAGTGGAAATAGGACTCCATGTCCCGTTTGCAAGAAGAATCATAAGGGGCAGTGTCTCCAAGGACAGAACGTATGTTATACTTGTGGTAAGCCAGGCCACATGTCGAGAAGCTGTCCTCAGAAGCAACAGCAGCAACAACAACAACTTATTACCAGTAGGGCGTACGTGATGACTGCTGCTGAAGCACCAGCAGATACTACTTTGGTGACGGGTAATATTTCAGTTGATAATTTGCCTACAGTAGCATTATTAGATTCTGGTGCAACGCATTCGTTTGTATCAGATAGATTTTCTGAGAAATTATCTGTTAAACCAATGAAAATAGAAATAGGATATTGCGTTCAAACTCCTACAGGAGGAAATATAGTAACCAATCGATTACTTCGAAATGTAGAGCTTGAATTGCAAGGTAATATTGTTTATGCAGATCTTATAGTATTACCTATGTTTGAATTTGACTTTATATTGGAAATAGATTGGTTAGTAAAATACGAAGCTGTTATAAACTTTAAGCAAAGATCTATCCTTATTAAGAAACCCGATGGAAGTTCGTTTTCATTTAAAGCTGGTATTTATGTAAAGACCTTAAGATCATATCAGCAATGAAAGCCCAGAAGTGTATAAGAAATGGTTGCTACGGATTTTTAGTAAATATTATATCATTAGAACCTGAAAAGAAAAAGAAATTAGAACAAGTACCTGTTGTAAGAGAATTCCCCGATGTTTTTCCAGAAGATGTTTCAGGTTTACCTCCAATTCGAGAATTGGAATTTACTATTGACTTAATACCAGAAGCCGCTCCAATTTCAAAGCCTCCCTATAGACTTGCTCCTAAGGAAATGAAAGAATTAAAAGACCAGATTCAAGAACTACTGGATAAAGGTTTCATTAGACCCAGTACTTCCCCTTGGGGTGCACCAGTACTTTTCGTCAAGAAGAAAGATGGGAGTATGCGTCTATGCATTGATTATAGAGAATTGAATAAATTAACGATAAAGAATAAGTATCCTCTCCCTAGGATCGATGATTTATTTGATCAGTTAAGAGGAGCTGCTGTATTTTCGAAGATAGACTTGAGATCAGGGTATCATCAGCTGCGTGTAAAAGAATCGGATATTCATAAGACTGCGTTCAGAACAAGATATGGTCATTATGAATTTCTACTCATGCCTTTTGGTGTAACAAATGCGCCATCCGTATTTATGGACTTAATGAATCGAGTGTTCCAACCTTACTTAGACAGATTTGTAATTGTATTCATAGATGATATTTTGATTTATTCGAAGAACAGTGGAGAGCATGAAGAACACCTTAGGGAAATCTTACAAATTTTACGAAATAAGCAGTTATTTGCAAAGTTCAGTAAGTGTGAATTCTGGATTGATAAAATAGTATTCTTGGGCCATATTATTTCGAAGAATGGAATAGAAGTGGATCCTTCAAAAGTAGAATCTGTTCGAAGTTGGCCTGTACCAAAGAATGTCTCGGAGATTCGAAGTTTCCTAGGACTTGCAGGATATTATAGAAGATTCATAGAAGGATTTTCGAAGATTGCTGTTCCATTAACGGCTTTAACTAAGAAGAACGTGAAGTATGATTGGACTCCCAAATGCCAATCCAGTTTCGAGAAATTGAAGCATACATTAGTTAAAGCCCCTGTTCTAACATTACCAACAGAGAAAGGGAATTTTGTGATTTACACTGATGCATCGAAGACAGGGCTGGGAGCTGTTCTGATGCAAGAAAGAAAAGTAATTGCTTACGCTTCTAGGCAATTGAAAATACATGAGAAGAATTATCCTACGCATGACCTGGAGTTAGCAGCAGTGGTTTTCGCATTAAAGATTTGGAGACACTATCTTTACGGTGAGAAATGCGAAATCTTCACAGATCATAAAAGCCTTAAATATTTCTTTACTCAGAAGGAATTGAACATGCGACAGAGAAGATGGCTTGAATTAGTTAAAGATTACGATTGTGTAATTAGCTATCATCCGGGAAAAGATAACGTAGTAGCAGACGCGTTGAGTAGAAGAAATGTGGGATTAGCGCAAATCTCAGTTCAGATTCCCCTGGCATTAGAAATTAATCGATTTGAACTTGAGATAATTCGAAAGGAAAGTGCTGCTAAATTATCAGTTCTCACGATCCAATCAACGCTTAAAGATAGGATCAAAGAAGGGCAAACTAAGGATGAACAACTCCAGAAATGGAAGCAGCAGGATGTAACCCGAGGATCAAATTTATATACAGTGGAAGAAGGAGTTGTTAAATACCAAGGTAGATTGTGGGTACCGCGCACTGATGGATTGCGCAATGAGATTATGATGGAAGCCCATAATTCGCCGTATTCAATCCATCCAGGCGGAACAAAAATGTTCAAAGATTTGCAAGCTCTGTTTTGGTGGCCAGGTATGAAACGCGATGTTTGTAGATTTGTTGCGGAGTGTTTAACCTGTCAACAAGTTAAAGCAGAACACCAGAGACCAGCAGGATTGTTAAAGCCACTTCCTATACCTGTTTGGAAATGGGATAACATAGCAATGGATTTCGTGGTGGGAATACCCAGAACAGTTTCAGGTTGTAACGCGATTTGGGTAGTAGTTGACAGATTAACTAAGTCTGCTCATTTTCTTCCTGTAAAGACAACCGATGGTTTAAATAAATATGCAGAGCTTTATATCAAGGAAATAGTCAGACTTCACGGGATTCCGAGTTCTATTGTATCAGATAGAGATCCCAGATTGCAACAGAGAAATCATCAGACTGACCAGACTGCGCCTTAATCCTCAACTCATGGATATAGGGGTCGGTCCTCTGTGCCTCCCTGATGTCCATCACAATCTGCGGTTCCACCTGAAGGGACGAAACGAAGAAATACTGATCACCCGGCTGGAATCGCCAACCAGAAGTACTCAACTCCTCATGAATTTTCGAAATACTCAAGGATGCTAACATCTCAGGCTGGGTCTTTCGACTTAGAGCATCTGCTACCAAGTTCACTCGCCCAGGCTGATACTGAATCTCACAATCGAAATCCTTAAGCAATTCCATCCAGCGTCGCTGCCTCATATTCAAATCCGACTGCGTGAAGATATATTTCAGGCTCTTGTGGTCGGTGTACACCACGAATTCTTCACCATAGAGATAATGCCGCCAAATCTTCAAGGCAAACACTATCGCAGCCAACTCTAAATCATGAACCGGGTACCTCGTCTCGTGAGGCTTCAGCTGTCGAGACGCATACGCAATCACGTATACCGTTCTGCATCAAAACACACCCTAAAACCGCTCAGAGAAGCATCGGAGCACACACAAATCCTCCGGAGCCAGACCGGTAGAGCCAAAACAGGAGCAGTAGTCAACTTCTCCTTCAACGTCTGAAAACTGTACTCGCACTCATCAGTCCAACAAATCTCTTATCTTTCTGAGTCAACTGCGTCATAGGCCTGGCTATCGAAGAAAACTTCTCAATGAAACGTCTATAGTAGCCAGCCAATCCCAAGAAACTGCGGATCTCTGAAACATTTCGAGGTCTCTCCCAGTTCAGAACTGCTTCGACCTTGCTAGGATCCACCGAAATCCCTTGTGCCGAAATCACGTGACCCAAGAAGATAATCCTGTCGAGCCAAAACTCGCACTTACTGAACTTGGCATAGAGTTGCGAGTCTCTCAATCTCTGCAATACAAGTCTCAAGTGCTCCTTGTGCTCTCTCTTGCTCCTCGAGTACACCAAAATGTCATCTATTACTAGGGGAATATTCGACCTCGAATCCGTGCCGTAGAAATCCCACCTCTCACCCGTATCAGGGCGAAATCTCACCACACCATGTAAGCAATCAACGGTAGCCTTATAGCTAGATAACACGTCCATTCCCAAAATACAGTCGAAATCTCTAATCCCCAACACAATCAATTTGGTCACCAAAACATGCTCCTCAAACCTAATCAGGCAATCTACAACTACCTCTCGAGACCATAGGTTCACACCGGCAGGAGTAGACACAGAAACAACATCACACAGTGGGGAAGAACTCAACCGACGCTCAAACACAAACATCTCAGATATGAAAGAGTGTGATGCACCAGTATCAAACAAAACTCTCGCAGGATAATCATAAATAGAGCATGTACCTCTAATCACCATGCTCGGAGTCTCCTCAGCCTGATCTCCTGTCAAAGCGTTCTCCTGCGCCTGCTGGGGAATCTGAAACGGTGGTCGGGAAGGTCCTCCAAAACGCGACTGCTCACGAGGCTGAAAACTAGGTCGCTGGGACTGAGCAAAAGGCTGCTGTCGCTGAGAGGAACCACCAGCGGAACCCTGCTGCGACTGACCAGTAGACCGCCCTCCAATCGAAGGACACGCTCTAGCGAAGTGTCCAGGCTGACCACAAAGGTGGCAGAGTCCTCGAACTCCTCGACACTGCGAAGTCTCATGCCTCCCTCCACACTGACCACAGAATCCGCCTCCAGAACCGCTACCAGA
>KV014922.1:243344-259753 GCA_001598015.1 Dorcoceras hygrometricum | reverse complement strand
GAATGTTCATCGTTGGACCCGGGCCCGTTGGGCCGGTCCAAGTCCAACACTTAAGTCTATTTAATTAGACTTAATCAAGACTTAACATAACACTTGTGATACACTTTAACCTAACCCTAGAAACTAAGCGCCGCCCCTCCTCTCCTCTCTCAAGCCGCCACCGCCGCCGCCCGTCTTCGCCGGAAAATCGTTTCCGGTCCAAGTCCAACACTTAAGTCCTATTTAATTACGACTTAATCAAGACTTAACATAACACTTGTGATACACTTTAACCTAACCCTAGAAACTAAGCGCCGCCCCTCCTCTCCTCTCTCAAGCCGCCACCGCCGCCGCCCGTCTTCGCCGGAAAATCGTTTCCGGCCAATTCAACGAGGAGAATCCGTTTGAGCTGATCTCGTCAGTCCTTCTAGTGCATGCTGACGAAGGAGTCTTGTTTCTGGTAGTGGACTGGATTGGCGATTTCTACCAAAATCTACCGAGAAGAGCCGACGTTATTGTAACTACGGTTGGAGCCAGGCACAAGTGCCAGCAAGGTAGTCACTTAAACATCCTATGAATGTCGTAGTTTGTTATTGAATTTTTCGTATTGATCGTCTCCCGGCTGTTAATTCTATGTTCTTCCGCTGCCTCGCCGGGGGGCGGATCCGGATCCCCAACAGTTTTCACATCCATTTGCCATATCTCATAGTCGTACCATGCGGCTATGGCTAGTAGGATTCTAATTGACTTGAACATTGCGACTGGTGAAAAGGTTTCATCATAGTCAACACCTTGTCTTTGAGTGTAACCCTTCGCCACCAGTCGCGCCTTGTAGGTCAGTACCTTACCGTCAGGCCCAAGCTTTCTCTTGTATATCCATTTACACCCAATAGGAACGATTCCTTCGGGAGGATTAACAAGAGTCCAAACTTGGTTCGAATGCATTGAGTCAATCTCAAATTGCATTGCTTCAAGCCACAAATTAGAATCAGCATCGGAAATTGCCTCCTTGAAATTTCTTGGATCACATCCAATAGTTTGATCACTTTGATCATCTTCAAGGAGGAACCCATATCTCACAGGAGCCCTAGGAACCCTTTCAGATCTCCTAGGTGTGTCCATATCAAGTATTGGCTCTTGAGGTGCGGGAGACTCACTTGGTAATTCAGTTGGTTCTCGAACCTCTTTGAGTTCTACTATCTTGCCTTTTCTATCAAGTAGAAACTCCCTTTCCAGAAAGGTGGCATCTCTAGAAACAGACAATTTTGTTTCATTTGGATAGTAGAAGCAGTATCCAACCGAACTCTTTGGATACCCAATGAAGTAACATAAGATGGGTCTATTATCCAGCTTATCTCCCACTGTCTGCTGCACGTAAGCAGGACATTCCAAAATCCTCAAGTATGAGTATTTTGGCGGCTTTCCCATCCATATCTCATACGGAGTTTTATCCACTGCCTTGGTGTGGACATTGTTCAACAACATTACCGCCGTTTCGAGCGCATAGCCCCAAAACGAGGTAGGAAGCTCAGTGAAACTTATCATAGATCAAACCATGTCCATCAAGGTTCGATTACGATGCTCCGCTACACCATTGAGCTGTGGTATGGCCGGAGGGGTCCACTGTGAGAGAATCTCATTCTCTTTGTTAGGATAAAATTTATAGTTTTGGTGATAACAAAAGTTAAGTTAAATCTAGATAGTCAGTAGTTGTTAATAGTAGTTGTGTATCCAGACGACAGGTTTACTCAGACGATGATTTCACAGGATTTCAGTAGTTGGATTTTAGTTTTTGGGTTATCCAGACGCTAGCTACAGTAATCCAGACGAGAGCTACAGTGAATCAGTATTTGGTATCAAATCAGTTGCAAGCTAGAGGAATTTTGAACTATCAGACGTTGGCTACAGTGATTTGCATATTCAGACGCAGGGACATTGACTCGGTCGATGAGTAATCCAGACGCAAGCTACAGTGGATCATTTAACCAGACGCAGGATACAGTGTTTTGTATAAACCAGATGGTGACTACAATGTTTCGTATAATCAGCAAGTATTCAACGACAGTGATTAGATAAGTTAAAACGACAGCGTATTGGAATCAGTCGATGGTCTTTGAAACCAGTCGAGAGCTACAGTGGTTTGTATATCCAGTCGAGAGCTACAGCGATATTTAACCAGTCGAGGATGTATAGCAAATGATGTCGTTTGGATAAGTTAAAACGACAGAGTTTGAACTAACCAGTCGTCGGGCTTTATAAGGAAACCAGTCGGTGCATACACTTGAACATTTCCAATCGCAACACTATGAACGACGAAGGAAGTTGGAGTTGGTTAAGATAAAGAATTTTAGGCGCAAGCTTAAAGTGATTCAAATACGATTGATTACTCAATATGGAAAAGATCAGTAGAATCGTACAATTGCCTGGAATTTAGGAGACAACGTTGGTACTATTTTGGGTAAATAGTACATATTTATAGAGGTTGTTACACGGTTATTGCACAGATATGGAAATCGACAAATTAGCTCTGACAGTGTGCAATTTACCTTGTAGTGGAGCAGAGAATACGGCTACGAATTATCAGAATTTCAAAAAGGAATTTTGTTCCCTTAACAAGATTAAATGACCGTTGAGCGAAGACTATAAATACCAGCAGTTTGAATTTAAGACATATTAATTCGCTCTCATTAACTTGCAAAAGCTCTGTCAAATTGATTTCTGAGCATTCTTTGTTGAAGCAATCTCAAAGCTCACAAAACTCGAAGAACTCACAAGTGTTGATCTTCATTGAAATATTTTCGAGTCTATCTTCTAGTTACATTTTTGTAATCAAGTCTCATTGTTGAAACCAGAAGATTTTACAGTCTCATATATTGTGTATTCTTTTTTGTATCATTTGATTGAGTCTGTAACAAACGTGCTCTAAAAAGCCGTTTGAGAATATTACAAAGGGTTGTAAGACAGCAGCTGCGACTGCTTGTGAATTTAGTGGTGCTAGGAGTTCACTTTGAGCGAGGCTCAGTGACTGGGTGTTTTGCAGAAGGCCTATAATCCATCAAATCTTCTAGTGGACCTTCCTGAAAAGTAAGAAGGGGAGACGTAGGATATTTATATCCGAACTTCCAAAAACAAACTCTTGACCCTTATCTTTTATTTAACGCATCTATTTATCGTTTTATTGTTCACTGATCGATTGGCTTATTTTCGCACAATATTTGTTAGCCAAGAGATCAGCTGCTAAACTGAGATCCTTAAATCTTGTAACTCGGATTTAAGTTAAGCAGCGCTTGTAAAATTTGTTTTAAAGGTTTCGAAAATTTAAAAATATCAAGAGTTCATTCAACCCCCCCTTCTGAACTCTTGCAACTGTTTTTTGAACCATATTGATTGTGTTTTGGGACTATCAATTGGTATCAGAGCCTGTGTATCTCAGTTATTGAACAGTTATCTTTTGCTCTTTATTATATCTCAATATGTCTACTTCTCACAACAAGATTCCTTTGTTTCAAGGGAATACTATGACGACTGGAAGATACGCATGCAAGCGCATCTGGCTGCTCTAGATGATGAAATGTGGGTGGTTCTCACTGAAGGGCCGCTGAAGATCATGAAACCAAATTTAGCATTTGCTATATCAAATGGCGAGCCCCAGTTCCTTGAGAAGGCCAGACATGAATATACCAGTGAAGATAAAAAGAAAGCGAACTTAGACAACGTGGCCAGGGATATACTTTACAAGACGCTGGACAAAGACAAAACTATGTTCAGCAAGATCAAAACCTACGCCACAGCCAAAGACATCTGGGAAAATCTGACCCAGATATGTGAAGGAAGCGATGAGACAAAAGAGAACAAGCTGACGGTGGCTCAGCAGAAGTTTGAGTCCATCAAAATGAAAGATGGAGAAACTATGACAGAGTTCGATGAGCGGTTCAGCGCTGTGGTGATTGAACTAAGCAGTCTTGGCAAAGAGTACAGTAACCGAGAGCTAGCGCTGAAAGTGATGAGAGCATTACCCAGAGAGTGGGATGTGAAGACCATGGCAATGAGGGAGTCCAAAGACTTGAACAAGCTGGAGCTTCATGATTTGTTTGCCAACCTTAAGGCTTACGAGTTTGAGTTGGAGACAAGAGCAGAAGCTAGACCCTCGACAAACCAGCCAACGAAAGCACTAGCTGCTACTACTACTGAACAGTGATCTCCAAGCACAAGCAAGACTGCTGATCAACTCAATGATGATGTCATGTCCCTCTTCGTCAAGAAGTTTGGGAAATACTTGAGAAGATCTTTCAACCCTTCCTCTCCTTACAATAATTTCAATAAACCCGATAAAACTGCTTCTGATATGAAATGTTATAATTGTGATCGTCCAGGGCACTTTGCAGCTGATTTCAATAGGCCAAGAAAGGAGGACAGATCCAGAGACGACAAGAGAATGGATGCTAGATATCGAAGAGACGAGAAGAAGGAGGATAGATACAAGCGAGAAGATAAGACAGAAGAGAGATTTGTTGAGAGATCCAAGGAGAGATCCAAGGATAGGCGGATGAGGATGAGAAGTGACAAGAGACCCAACAACAAGAATGATAGGAAAGTACTGGTTGCTGAGGAAAGAACCAAAAGCTGGGCAGACACTGATTCAGAATCCTCATCCAGCAATTCTTCATCAAGTGACAGTGAACAAGAGGAGGTTCACTGCCTAATGGCTAACCAAACATCGGATGATGAGGTATTCGATTTCTCTAATGTTGAATTTACACGAGAAGATCTTGTCAGTGCACTAAATGACATGGTCAAAGAGTACAGGAAGCTTTCTCATTCATTCGAGGAAGCTAAAGCTGAAAATATAAGTCTAAAAAGTAGTTCGATTGAATCAAGTCTGATGAGCTTGGGGATATTGACAGCTTGAATATTGAGTTGAGTAAGCTGACAGCTGAGAATGATTTGTTGAGAAATGAATCCAGTGCGCTCAAAGCTGAAGTTGATAAATTGACTAAGGAAATGAGCTCCTGGAACAAGTCTTCTCGTGCTCTCCACAAGCTGCAAGAAATTCAAAAACCAGTGTATGATAAAACCGGTTTGGGTTTCAGTAGTGGTGAGAGCAGTGAAGGAGAGACAAGTTCTCAATCACAATCAGCATATGACAAGTTCAATAAGATGAGCTTTGTCAAAGCTGACGTGATATATGATTGCTTTGAGTCAATAACATTTGATGACCAGAACTCTCCCAAGTTGAGCGATAATGGAAAATCTGGTATCGGTTTTCAAAGACCTGAGAATTCCAAGCCCAGCTGGCTAAAGAACAAGCTGGACAGTGAGAGCAGTGAAGGAGAGACAAGTTCTCAATCACAATCAGCATATGACAAGTTCAATAAGATGAGCTTTGTCAAAGCTGACGTGATATATGATTGCTTTGAGTCAATAACATTTGATGACCAGAACTCTCCCAAGTTGAGCGATAATGGAAAATCTGGTATCGGTTTTCAAAGACCTGAGAATTCCAAGCCCAGCTGGCTAAAGAACAAGCTGGACAAGGATAAAGCGAAAGCTGGTTCCAAGTCTTTTGTTCCCAACCAGCCGAGGCATAATTCGAGGAAGGCAAAATCTGGTTGGAGAAAAACCCAGTCGAGGAGAGATCTAAGTGGTCAGAAGATGAAATCAAAACTCAATAGATCTCACAATTATGCACAGACCTTTGTGGATCCGCATACTGGGAAAACTGTGAAAGTAATTCAAGTATGGGTCCCGAAAGGGGTATCCGATCTGGACCCAAGTAAAATTGGGTACCAAAAGCTGGTTTTCATGATTGCAGGATAACAGGTACGAACCAGCTGATGTATCAAATTTATGGTACCTGGACAGCGGCTGTGCAAGACATATGACAGGAAATAGAAAGCTGCTAACAGACGTCACACCACACAAAGGAGCTAAAATTGTGTTTGGTGATAACGCATGCGGTAACACTGTGGGTAAGGGTAAGCTTATACACGGTAACATCTCTATTTCTGATGTCCTCGTTGTTGATAACCTTCGAACATCTGATTAGCATTAGTCAGCTGTGTGACAAAGGTTACATAGTCTAGTTTCAACAACACACATGCACGGTTCAGAGTCCAAGTGGTCTGACTGTGTTGGTAGGCAAACGTTCGGGGAATACCTACATAATCAATTGGTCATATCAACTGGAATCTGAGCATTTGTGCCTTGCAGCTGGTTCTTCCAAGAGATGGCTGTGGCATCAAAGAATGAACCATATTGCATTCAAAACACTTGCCAAATTGAGTCAACATGATATGGTTTCTGGTCTGCCAAAAATTAGTTTTTCTAAGGATAAGATCTGTGCAGCATGTCAGCTGGCAAACAAATAAAATCAACTTTAAAAAATAAAGGCGGAAAACATTCTACCCGTTGCCTTGAGCTCTTGCATATGGATCTCTTTTGTCCTATTTCAGTCACGAGCTTAGGGGGAACGAATTACACCCTTGCTATTGTTGATGATTTTTCAAAATATACTTGGGTGTTGTTTTTAAAAGCAAAATCTGAAACCTCCGACCAGCTGATACGTCTTTTAAAACGTTTACAAAATGACAGATCTTTTTCAGTCAACCGAATAAGAAGTGATCGCGGTACTGAGTTTCTAAATTTTGAATTAACTTCTTATTTGGAAGACTTGGGAATAAAGCATGAGCTTTTAGCAGCTAGAACTCCTCAGCAAAACGGGTTAGCTGAAAGGAGAAATAACACTTTAAAAGATGCTGCTAGATCTATGATTGCTTATTCTGGCATCTCTCAAAAGTTTTGGGCAGAAGCAGTTAACACAGCATGTTACACTCAGAACAGATCAATGATTAATAGGATGCACGATAAAACCCCATATGAGATCTGGAATGGCAAGAAACCTGATATTTCTTATTTCAGGGTGTTTGGATGTAAGTGCTTCATTCATAACAATGGCAAGAAGCATCTAACAGCCTTTGAACCTAAATCTGATGCAGGTATCTTCTTAGGATATTCAGCAGTGATCAAAGCATATCGAGTGTTCAACAATCGAAGCTTGACGGTTGAAGAATCAGCACACGTGGTGTTTGATGAAACAAGCTTCAAGTCAAATTCAGCTGCAAGCCTACATGATTTGTGTTCACGTCTGGAGTCAACAAGTCTTGAAGAATCAGACGACGACGTGCCACAAAGGTATTCAGCTGAAGAAGAACAACCATCAGTGGTCACAACGCATAACAATGTTCAACAAGATCTAACAGGTAAATCCAGTAGTTATTGATTTAACTAACGTGGATCAGCCGCAGGATCGAATTGCTCCAAGTGCACCAGCTGCTGAAGATAGAAATACAAAGAATCAAGATGCTATACAACCAGACGCTGCTCAATCAGACGTTGGTCAAGACGGAAGCGCATATCAATCATCAAGACCACCGGCTGGACAACCAGTCGCAAGCGATTCTCTATTAGTCTCAAGACCAACGCCTGACCAAACAGCTGTAAGCATGTCTTCACCAACGACTGGCCAACCAGTCGCAAGCACATCTCACTAGCTGGAAGCAGACGCACAAGCCAACAATGTTCAACATCTAATGGCGTCTGCTAATCCAGTCGTTGCAAACCATCCAGTAACACAGGGGGAACAAAGAACAAATTCCATTGGACTTGATCTCTGATGGAACAGAAATAATCCACCTGAGCAAGTCGTAGGTAATTTCGAATCCCCTGTTCGCACATGAGGCCAGCTATCTCATGATCATTTTGATGCTGTATTTCTTTCGCATATATAACCTAAGAAGATAGATGAGGTCTTAGCTGACCCAAGCTGGATAGACGCTATGCAAGAAGAGTTAAATCAGTTTGAACGTAATAAAGTATGGACACTTGTACCTAGACCTAATAATCATTCAGTTATAGGAACTCGATGGGTCTTTAGGAACAAGCTGAATGAAGATGGCATAGTTACTAGACAGAAAGCTAGGCTGGTTGCACAAGTATTTAGGCAAATGGAAGGAATAGATTTCGATGAGACCTTTGCGCCAGTATCAAGATTAGAAGCCATCCGCATGTTCTTAGCATATGCTGCATATAAAGACTTTAAAGTCTTCCAGATGGATGTTAAGAGTGCCTTTCTAAATGGCGTCTTAACAGAGGAAGTGTATGTTGCACAACCTCCTGGCTTCGTAAGTCATACACATCCAGACTATGTATATAAGTTGGATAAGGCTCTTTATGGGTTGAAGCAAACACCCAGAGCCTGGTATACACACTATCCACGTTTCTACTTGAGCATGAATTCACAATAGGCACAGTAGATAAGACTTTTTTTAAATTTGTTAAAGATGATCACGCCTTATTAGTTCAGATTTACGTTCATGACATTATTTTTGGGTCAACTAATCCCAAACTGTGCAAGAAGTTCTCTAAGCTTATGCAGGACAAACTCGAGATGAGCATGATGGGGGAGCTGACATTATTTTTGGGCTTACAAGTTCGCCAACTGGAGAATGGTATATTCATCAACCAGGCGAAATATACGAAAGAACTGTTGAAAAATTTTGGCATGGACAACTGCTCAGCAGCAACAGCCCCGATGAGCTCCTCGATAAAGATGGATAAAGAGAAGCTGGATCTGCCATAGAGGTATCATTGTATCGTGGTATTATAGGCTCGCTGCTTTACTTAACTGCTAGCAGACCAGACATCATGTTGCTGTCTGTATGTGTGCTAGATTCCAAGCAGAGCCAAAGCAATCGCATTACATAGCTGTAAAGTGAATATTAAAATATTTAAAGGGTACTTCCAATGTGGGTCTTTGGTATCCCAAAGACTCAGACTTTCAACTAATAGGTTACAGTGATGCAGATTACGCAGGTTGTAGGATTGATCGCAGGAGCACAAGTGGAACGTGTCAATTCTTAGGGGATCGACTGATCTCCTGGTTCAGTAAGAAGCAGACGTCAATTTCCACGTCAACTGCTGAAGCAGAGTACCTCGCTATTGGCAGTTGTTGCGCTCAAATCCTCTGGATTCAACATCAATTGTAGGATTATGGCATTGATGCCTTCGAAGCACCTATTCTCTGTGACAACACCAGTGCAATCGCGATCACCCAGAATCCTGTGCTACACTCAAGGACCAAACACATCGACATCAGGAACCATTTTATAAGAGACCACGTGCTAAAGAAGGACGTCCGGTTGGAGTACGTGTCGACTGAGCAACAAGTTGCTGACATCTTCACCAAACCTCTGCCAGACGCTAAGTTCTATTATTTTATAAATATTTTAGGTCTCTTTGAATTGTCTTGATTGTCTGGGCACTAACATTTGCAGGTTGTTAGCCATCGCTTCACTCAGTTGCAAGTCATGTGTTCAGGGGGAACAGTTGACAACCAGCTGAGGGAAGCATGTTGCGTTGGGAATATACCAGTCGCGGTAAGTACCAATCGCAGGGGGAACCAAGATCTGGATTGTTAAGTTTGATGTCATCTGAATATGCTACGTCTGGATACACTCAGATGTTACATATATACAGTCGATACTTATTTCTTACCAGATCTTGCCTACCTTGAGATACATTAAAACCAGCTGCGAGGTTGTAAAACCAGACGCAGCAGTTGTGATTTAATAATTTTGGCGCGCGTTTTCTACGATTAAAACTATTTCTTTTGCAAATATCTTTTGAAAATATTTTGTTCGATTAAAACTTTTTGAAAATATTTTACACTGTACGATTAAAACATTTTGAAAATATCTTTTTAAATCATTTCCAAAATAGTACGTGCCGTTGGATATGTGACACGTGGATTTGTCATCATTCCAAAACTCACATCTACATCGTTCCCAATTCTTACCCTTTCATATTCCATATATATTACGGCGTACCCTGTTCATTGTCTTTTACCTTGCCAACATTGTTATCGTACTATTGCTCTCTTGCCTTCTTCGTGTGTTTTCTTTGCAAAAATCCTATTTCGCAGGTCTTTTCGCTCTCAATCAGAATCAGCTATGGCATCCTCCTTGATCAGTCGTGTGTTTTCTTTGCAAAAATCCTATTTCGCAGGTCTTTTCGCTCTCAATCAGAATCAGCTATGGCATCCTCCTTGATCAGTAGCAGCCACCACGTCAACTTCGATTCCATGTTTTGGATGGACGACGCTGCTTTAGTACAGATGTTTGAGTCGCTTATAGCGACGGGGTTAAAAGAGTTTTTGGGTTGCCCCGCCGTGTTCTATGAGGCTGCACTGACAGAGTTTTTCACAAATGGTTCAGTTAGAGAAGACGGAATGGTGGTTAGCACCATCAGGGGCACAACTGTTGAGATTTCTGAGAGTATGTTTGTGGCGGCGTTTGAACTACCGACTGAGGTCTTAACGGATTTATCTGACGTTCCTAAGAATCTTTTATTTGATGCACGCAGTCTGTTTTCCGAATCAAAGGAGCAACTAAGTATTTCTTGTTTGAAAAAAGAGTTGAAGATTCAATATCGCCTACTGCATGATATTCTGGCAAAAACAATTTATGTCAAAGCTGGGTCATTCGATGCCGTGACCCGTGATAGATTCATTAAATGACGGCAATCACGTTTGACGTAAAAGTGAATTGGAGAAACTTGTTGTTCAGTGTTTTTAAGGATATGGTGACATCGGGTACTAGGCAGGCGAAGGGTTTCGCAATTCGGATAAGTGCTTTATTAAAGAATGTTCCGAGATTAGATTTGGGTGAATCAAGAGCATTTCCCATTCCCCGAGTTCTGACAGAGGAAACAGTGCACCGATTTGTTGCTATTAATGAGAAGGTTGGTGTAGAAGATGTCACAGATGAACCACGGGTGAGGAAGACTCCTGCGAAGAAGGCTGTGTCTCAGAAAAGACCAGCGTTGGTGTTGCAGCAGCCCCCGTGGTGAAAAAGAAGCGAACCACAAAGGGTAAACCCATGGTTATTGCACAAGAAGCGGTGCCTCTGCAAATTGTTGAAGCTATTGCAAATGCACCAGTTGAACAACCCCCTGTGCCCAAAAGAAAATCACAGAAGAGGAAGCAGAGGTTGGTTCTTAGTGCTGATGATGAACCTGTTGATCAACCAGACGCAGCGGTTGAAACCACTGTTGATGAACACCCAGCTGCCGAGGTTGAATCTACTGTTGTAAAGCAACCAGCTGTTATGGTTGCTCCTGCGACTGGTGTGCAAGACCCAGTAAATGAGAATGTTGAAAGAGTTGTTGAACCAGTTCCTGAGTCTGTGGAACAACCAGCCGTTGCACCAATTGTTGAGGCTGCGACTGATGATCCAGGTGCAATAATTGAACAAGTTCTGGATCAACTGGATTCAGTTGCAGCAAATCAAGATAGTGGTGATGAACCAACTGCAACAATTGATGAAACAATACCTTGGTATGATCTACCATTTGAATTTTCTACTCATGACTCTGAGAGATTATTTGATACTGGAAGCGATACCGAGGGTGATATGGATTTAGATGAGGGAAATCAAGAGTTGTCAGTGGGTATTGGAACAGATGATGTGGTTGGAACAGATGTTGGGAACCAACAGGAACAGTCTTTTGATGCGAACATCAGCAGGACAGATGCTGAAGATTATTTGGTTGAGAAGTCAGATGAGGAGCCGGTGCCAGAGACTGAGAAACCATCAGCAGACGAGGAAATGTATTTAGAAGACATCCTCATGACAATCCCAGTAGGAGTTCCTCTCCCGTCTGCAGGTGTGGAGATTACCAGGATAACCTTGGGGAAGGAGATCCACATTCCTGGCGTCACTGAAGGACTTGGTACTTGGCTGGACTTCCACAAATTCCAATCGATGACAAGGGAAAGGAGCCTTTTCTGCAAAAAGACCCAGTTAAGGGCAACCCAGTCCAGGAACAAATTTTGTTGATAATTGCGGACGTTGAATGTCTTGTCAAGTTACGGGAAAAGGTTATTGGTGAAGTTGAGGAATTTTTTCATTCTTTCAGTCGCCTGAAATAGGCAAAGTTCTAGCAAGAAGATTTTTCTGCGAAAATAGAGCAAGTCCTCACATGAGCTGAAACAGATTCTACTACCATCGCTCTTCAACGGAAGGCGTATGTATTGCTCAAATACAGGGAGATGTTGCTGAGGAAATTTATTGAGGCAAGGATTCTGAACTTTGTTCCAGGCGACGATGAATCTGCAACTGATCTTAAAATTCTGGATCGCTTATCAGACATTCATTTGTTTGTGTTGGAAGAATTAAAAGACCAGTCGCTAGAACATGGTATTCGTTGGGACAGGACGTGTTGTTCAAAAATTTTTGAATGGAGAATTCGTGCTCGTGGCGCCATTATTGCCCGATCAAACACGAACACAAAATCGTCCTGCTGGATTAGAACGATGTTACTAGTTGATGGCACTTGGGTTATTGAACCATGTGCCGACTACTGGAAACCAATTCCAAGAGCAAAGTTATCCAGTATGGTCATTATCCCGTCCCGACTATCATACGTGGACACTCTCCCTTCGATGCGTGAATTTTTCAAGTTGCTGAGGAAGATATGGGCCGATGTGTGTATCGAGGTTGCACAATTCTTTGCGTCCGGGAAACTCCTGCCCATGGGATCCATTAATTTTTGTAGAGGATTGTCAGTTGTTGAACCAGTTGCTTCTTTTGCTCCTCGCCAGCCGAATGTTTTTGCCTTGCGGGTTTCTCAATTCTGTACAGTTTTTATTGAATACAGCTTTTTTAGCAGTTTATTGAGTACGATTGATTTCAGTTCTCTTCGAGCAGTTGTTATTGCAGACAGAGGAATAGATATCAGTGTTGATTCAGGTGTACAGTGCTCCTCAGTGTTGCTTACAGAGTTGCTTGAGCAGGATGTACGGATAGCGGATTCTCCAGTTTTTGAGTCTCAGAATGTACATATTGACCAGAATTCAGCTTTAGTTGCTCCGTTTGTACAGTTGTTAGATGAGCATCTTTCTTCCGCATCTACTTCAGAAACTTCTGCTATGCATTTTGATGAGACAGATATAGCTACTACCGTGTCTTCTCTACCAACTGTTTCTACAGATCTTTCTACTTCTCTTGCTAATATTCAGACTATTCTCTCCAAGCACATTGATGCATCTCAAGGTGGCATTCTCTCCAAGCTACATAAAATTGAACAAGGCTTTCGTGACTCCCTGCGGCAGCAAGAAGAAGCCTTCAAAACTTTGATTCAGGGTGCACGCCAAGAGAGCCGAAATATTGATAATGTCCAGACACTGCGCTTTAATGAATTTGGAAAAATTGTTCTGGCTCAAAATGCCTCTGTTTTTACTGGATTAGCGGATGTTAGGAAGGAGGTTCAAGAGATGAATGCTAAGGTGGATATTATGTCTTCCCGTCTGGATGATGTTAGGAAAGATGTTGAGGCAACCAAGGAAGATATCTCTCACCAACTTTTGGAGTTTCAGAGTCAGGCTCAGGCCAACTACATTATCCTTACCGACCAGTTGGGCCAACTTGTTGATTATGTTAACAGGGGCGGTAATGCCAAAAAGGGGGAAGGAGAGAGCAGCCGAGGTCCTCAACCACCACCTGCCGTTCAAATCAGAGACAGTGGCAATGCATGTGGTAGTGGTGATGCTGTGAGAACATCAGAGACTACACAGGCATACATTGACGCAGCGAATAGACAAATTCTGGAGAGAATGATGCGTGAGGATAGAGAAAGAGAGAGGGAAAGAAGAAGTAAGAGTATGAGTGGATCGTACAAAAGACGAAGATATTGGGATAGAATTGTTGTTGATTTTTGTACAAATCTTATGTACAATTATTCTGATTAATGAAAGTTTGAATTCCAGCAGTCCGTGTGCAATTTATTTTTGCCTAGTTATTTATCTCGGCTGCTAGGTTTTGTCATCACCAAAAAGGGGAAAATTAATAGGATAAAATTTATAGTTTTGGTGATAACAAAAGTTAAGTTAAATCTGGATAGTCAGTCGTTGTTAATAGTAGTTGTGTATCCTGACAACGGGTTTACTCAGACGATGATTTCACAGGATTTCAGTAGTTGGATTTTAGTTGTTGGGTTATCCAGACGCTATCTAAAGTAATCCAGACAAGAGATACAGTGATTCAGTCTTTGGTATCAAATCAGTTGCAAGCTACAGTAATGTTGAACTATCATATTTTGGCTACAGTGATTTGCATATTCAAACGCAGGGACATTGACTCGGTCGATGAGTAATCTAGACGCAAGCTACAGTGGATCATTTAACCAGACGCAGGATACAGTGTTTTGTATAAACCAGACGGTGACTACAATGTTTCGTATAATCAGACGCAAGTATTCAACGACAGCGTTTGGATAAGTTAAAATGACAGCGTATTGGAATTAGTCGATGGTCTTTGAAAACAGTCGAGAGCTACAGTGGTTTGTATATCCATTCGAGAGCTACAGCGATATTTAATGTGACGCCCGAACCCACGGGAATCACGATTTGGGGTGAATAAAAATTTTTCGAATAAAAGAAGGGCTAAAAGATAATTCTCTATAGGCTGTATTTCCTATAACTTGAAAGGAAACTCGAAACACCAACCAGACACAGACAATTTACACTACTGTGGCGCCAACTGCTGGAAACAATGATTGCGGAAAACAAGTCTTATATATATATTGCAATTGCGATTACAACAATTGTCATTCTATATGAATATACAAAAGTTGTAACTGATCTAATACAGATCCTACAAAAGATAAAACAACATTATCCTAGACACGGATTACATTGGCCCCTTGATAAACACAACCACCCAGCTGCTGGTTCAACTTTCACCTGCTGTTCTTCCATCAGTCGTCGCACCTGCACCATTTTAAAAGCTAGTGAGCCTAAGGGCTCAGCAAGTAAAACCTGGGTAATAATAATTCGAATATACAGGTGGACATCTGTTCAATACATATGTTAAGTAACTTCAATGAACAATATCATTTTCGTAAACAGTTCAATAAACATTCAATGGCAGAAACAGGGGATGATAGCCCAGCTTCTCATTGTTAACATTTTCAATATCATTTTCAGTTGATCATGGCATATAAGTTCCTTATGGTCCGTGTTGCACTTTGATAAAAATGACTTCCGATATCATTTTTAGCATATAGCTCGTATGAAAGGGCAATCGTCATTTAGACAACTGCTCACCCTTCTCATGGGTGACCAACTATCTATGCTATAATCTAAAATAGCTTTTTTTCCTTAACAATCCTTTCTTTAAACATTCCTTGAAATTTCTGTAAATCATCGGGTTCCATCATTTTAAACATTTGCTTCCCATTTTAAAACTTTTCTGAGAATCAAATTCAACCTCTGGGAACTTATCGTTAAAATGGAACTGGTCGAAAGAAAACCAGTCGCAATGAATAGGAAACCAGTTGCAAGGTCTTTTAAACAAATGTAAAGTGAAACAACGTCGTTAGCGCATAAACCAGTCGCAATGAACAGTGCAACCAGTCGCAGGATAAGAAAACGCTAACATACAGAACCAGTCTCAACTTGGAATATATGAATTAAGTGAAACGATGTCGTAGCGTGTCAACCAGTCGTAGGAATAATAAAATAAATATTGAAACTGCTGAATTCGAACAAAGGAATTGCAACTGCTGAATTAGTTCAATAGGAATGCACCTGCTGGTGTTAACAAAGAAATACACCTGCTGGTTTTAGCAAAAAAAATGCACCTGCTGGTGAACAGTGCACCAACTGGAATTTACGAAAGTAATACAACGACTGAAATATTTCAATAGGAATGCACCTGCTGATGTACAGTGCATCTGCTGAATTCTAATGAAGGAAATGCAGCTGCTGAATTTACGATAACAATGCAGCTGCTGATTTTCAACAAAGAAGTGCAACTGCTGATTTTAACAAGGAAAGATGCACCTGCTGGTGAACAGTGCATCTGCTGGAATTTACGAAAGACACTTGTAATATCGAAACAATGATCGCGCTACCAGCCGTCGCCTATTAAACCAGACTTTATACTGATTCAACTAGCAACTACTGATTAAATAATCATCAAATCCCGACATTACAGCAAAAAGGAAGAACATTCGTAAACATTATAACAATGCAGCTGCTGAATCTTAACAAGGAGATGCAGCTGCTGGAACATAACTCAACATTTGTAACATCAAAACAACAACTAAGCCATCAGCAGTTGCCTATCAAACCATACTTTATAATGATTCAACTAGCAACTACCGATTACACAGTTATCAAATTTCGATGTTACAACTACTGAAAGAAGAACATTCATAATCGTTCTGTGAATGAACTCGAATCCTCAGTGCTTTTGAAACATCAAAATCTTTGTGGAAAACATTTTGGAAGCATCAATATCATTTCAAAACATCATTTTGAACCCATCTTTCCTTTCCTTTCCATGTTTAAAACATTTTAAAACATGAACTTC
>KV014922.1:225412-242377 GCA_001598015.1 Dorcoceras hygrometricum | reverse complement strand
AGGAGAATTCTTTCTGGTCGCTCTTCATAGCTCAAATCTGGTGCTAATTGGATTGGTTCATGACTTAGCACATGCGAAGGATTGGGAACATATTTCCTCAAAGCTGATACATGAAAAACATTATGTACTGCTGACAGCTGTGGTGGCAGTGCTAATCGATAGGTTAATGTTCATATCTTCTCCAAAATTTCATATGGTCCAATATACATTGGACTCAATTTTCCTTTCTTTCCAAAACGCATAACTCCTTTCATTGGAGCTATTCTAAAAAATACGTGATCACCTATTTCAAAATTCAGTTCCCTTCTTCGATTGTCTGCATAACTTTTCTGTCAACTTTGAGCAGCTTTCATTATTTCTCTTATTTTTCTAACAACTGCTGCTGTTTGCTCCACAATATCTGGTCCTAAACCAGCTCTTTCTCCAACTTCATCCCAATGAAGTGGTGTTCTACATTTCCTACCATACAGTGCTTCATAGGGGGCCATTTGAATCGAAGCTTGGAAACTGTTATTGTAGGCAAATTCTACCAGTGGCAATTTCGAATCCCAACTCTTTGAAAAATCCATTATACAAGATCTGAGCAAGTCTTCTAAAATTTGGATCACCCTTTCCGATTGTCCATCAGTTTGGGGGTGAAACGCAGTGCTGAACGTCAACTTTGTACCCATAGCCTTGTGTAGACTTTTCCAAAAGGCTGATGTAAACTTAGGATCCCTATCTGATACAATGGAAACTGGAATACCATGAAGTCTCACTATTTCTTTTACATACAATTCAGCGTATTTGCTCACTTCATATGTTGTTTTAACTGGTAATAAATGAGCAGACTTAGTGAGCCTATCAATTATAACCCAAATGGAGTTATATCCTTGTACAGTCCTTGGTAAACCAGTTACAAAATCCATCGTTATCGACTCCCATTTCCACTCGGGAATCGGCAGTGGCTTCAATAGTCCTGCTGGTCGCTGGTGTTCGGCTTTCACCAGCTGACAAGTTAAACATTCTGCTACAAACTTGGCAACATCCTTATTCATTCCTGGCCACCAATACAATTGCTGGAGGTCTTTGTACATTTTTGTACTTCCTCGATGCACCGAATATGGCGCTGTATGGGCTTCTTTCAACAATTCAGATCTTAAACCATCTATTTGGGGTACCCAAATTCTGCCCATAAACCTAACAATTCCATCCTCTGTAAAATATAGACTGTTGCCTCTTTCCTTATCCTGCTGGACCCATTTCTTCAACTGTTGGTCCTGCTGCTGACCCTCTCGAATTTGGTTTATCAAATTAGATCTTACGGAGAGGTCTGCTAACATCATAGCATTGCTGCTGCTGGTTACTATTTCAAGTCCAAACCTTTCAATTTCATTTGCCAACGGCTGCTGGACGACCAGCTGCGACAATCCTACCGATGTTCTACTCAATGCATCGGCCACCGCATTTGCTTTTCCAGGGTGGTAACTGATAGTGCAATCATAATCTTTAACCAGCTCCAACCATCGCCTCTGCCTCATATTAAATTCTTTCTGGGTAAAGAAGTACTTCAAACTCTTGTGATCTGTAAAAATCTCACACTTCTCCCCATAGAGATTATGCCTCCATATCTTAATGGCAAAGACAACAGCTGCCAGTTCTAAGTCATGCGTTGGGTAATTCTTCTCATGATCCTTCAGCTGCCTAGATGCATAAGAAATAACTTTATGATCTTGCATCAAAACAGCTCCTAATCCCAACTTAGATGCATCAGTGTATATTACAAATTTTCCTTCATCAGTTGGCATCGTCAATACAGGTGCTTCAATCAGCGCTTGCTTCAACTTGTCAAAACTGGTTTGACGCTCAACTGTCCAGTTGTACTTCACCTGTTTCCTTGTTAACGCAGTCAATGGAACAGCTATCTTAGAGAATCCTTGGATAAATCATCGATAATATCCAGGTAAACCCAAGAAACTCCTTATCTCTGCAACATTCTTCGGTGCTGGCCAGTCGCGAACTGCTTCAACTTTGGCAGGGTCGACTTCTATTCCATCCTTAGAAATTATATGGCCTAGGAACGATACTTTCTCCATCTAGAAATCGCATTTGCTAAATTTTGCAAACAACTTCTTATCTTTCAAAATTTGGAGAACAGTTCTTAAATGTTGAACATGCTCCTCTTGGATCTTAGAATAGACTAAGATATCATCAATAAAAACCACTACAAACTGATCTAGATATGGTTGAAAGACCCTATTCATTAAATCCATAAAAGCAGATGGAGCATTTGTAAGTCCAAAGGGCATAACTAGGAATTCATAATGGCCATACCTAGTTCTAAAGGCTGTTTTATAAACATCAGAAGCCTTAATCTTCAATTGATGATATCCTGACCTCAAGTCGATCTTAGAAAATACTACTGACCCTCTCAACTGGTCAAACAGATCTTCTATCCTGGGTAATGGATACTTATTCTTAATTGTCAGTTTATTTAACTCCCTATAATCTATACATAACCTCATACTTCCATCCTTTTTCTTAACAAACAATACAGGCCCTCCCCAGGGCGAAGTACTTGGTCTAATAAACCCTTTCTCCAACAGATCTTGTATCTGTTCTTTCAATTCTTTCATCTCTGTTGGAGCTAATCGATATGGTGGTCTAGATACTGGAGCAGCTCCCGGAATTAGATCGATCGAAAACTCTAACTCCCTGTCTGGTGGTAATCCCTGGATATCTTCTGGGAAAACCTCAATAAACTCATTCGCAACCTCTACGTCTACCAGTCGAGGCCTATCAATCGCGGTTTATGGATGATACAACTAGAGATGTTCTATTAACATGTTTGGCCAAAAACTGGAATGAACTTCCTACTGGTGGGCTAACCATTACTGTTCTTGACTTAAAATCAATCACTACAACATACTTAGTTAACCAATCTATTCCCAAAATCATATCAAATTATGGCATTGGTAAAACTATTAAATCAGCAGTGATCTTATGCCCTTGAAGTTCAAGTTCTAATTTTCTAAACAATTCATGGGATACTAACTTCTCTCCCGATGGTACCGATACGCAATATCCTATCAACACTTGCTCCGGCTGGAGGGATAGCTTCTTAACAAATTCAGTCGCAACAAATGAATGTGTAGCTCCTGAGTCAATTAATGCGAGAGAAGGAAATCCAGCTATTATAATCTCACCTGTGACCACTGTCGACTCTGGATTGGCTTGTTCGGTGGTCATCACGTAGGCTCTGCTGGTCACCAGTTGCTTGGACTTTGGACAATGTTTCAAAATATGTCCAGGCATTCCACACTTGTAGCAGACATTTTGTCCAAGTCTGCATTGTCCCGTATGAGGCTTCTGACATTTAGGACATAATGGCCTATTATTACCAGCAGGGACAGAACTTATAGGTTGAATCTGTAAAGGCTTTTGCTCTTGAGGTCTCTGCTGGTTCTTGTTCTGTTTCTTATATGGCCTTTGATCCTTCTGCTGAAAGTCTTGCTTCTTTTGCTGCCTTTCATCGTCCATATCCTTCCAATCCATTTCGATTTGCAGGGCTCTATCCACTGCTTCCCTGTAAGTTCTGGGCACTGACAGCCTAACATTCATCTTGAACATAGGCTTCAATCCTTCTACAAAATGATTCAATTTCTCTTCTGGATCTCTCCCTATTAACGGCACAAAGTAGCACCCTCTTTCAAACACACGTGCATATTCTTGCACAGATAAACTCCCTTGTTTAAGGGTCATAAAATCCCTCTTCAACTCAGACCTTTTCCCAACTGGGAAATATTGTTCGAAGAATACTTGCTTGAATTCTGTCCAAGTTAAGTTCAACAAATCTACAGACAATTTGGCTCCTTCCCACCAAATCATCGCATCTTCTCTTAACATAAAGATAGCGCACCTGGGTCTATTTAAATCAGACATTTGGAGGTACTCGAAGATAACCTCCATGGATTTAATCCAACTTTTTGCAACTAGTGGATCAGTAGTACCACTAAATTCTTTTGGCTTCTGGCGCCTAAATTTCTCTTGGGGGTCATCGTTACTTGGTCCCCTGCTGCTGGAAGATTGCCCATTTCCTCTGTTGTTATTCTGTTCTACCAGCATTCTTAACAGTTGAGTGATATTAGCATTGTTATCACTCTCAGTTTCTTCTAGAGGATTACTTCTTCTAGCTCTTCCTCTTCCTGACATTCTATATTCTATAGCCCATAAACCACCACATGCATAAATCAGAACATGCTAAAATAAAAGACAATGCTCTGAAAATAAACTCACAATAGAGGAACAGACGATGAACTTTGATCCAGCTGATGGTGAGTGGGTTTATCTCAGGAACGTTGCTCTGATACCATGTTGTGACGCCCGGGAATCACGATTTGGGGTGAATAAAAATTTTTCGAATAAAATAAGGGCTAAAAGATAATTCGCTATAGGCTGTTATTCCTATAACTTGAAAGGAAACTCGAAACACCAACCAGACACAGACAATTTACACTACTGTGGCGCCAACTGCTGGAAACAATGATTGCGGAAAACAAGTCTTATATATATATTGCAATTGCGATTAAAACAATTGTCATTCTATATGAATATACAAAAGTTTTAACTGATCTAATACAAATCCTACAAAAGATAAAACAACATTATCCTAGACACGGATTACGTTGGCCCCTTGATAAACACAACCACCCAGCTGCTGGTTCAACTTTCACCTGCTGTTCTTCCATCAGTTGTCGCACCTGCACCATTTTAAAAGCTAATGAGCCTAAGGGCTCAGCAAATAAAACCTGGGTAATAACAATTCGAATATAAAGGTGGACATCTGTTCAATACATATGTTAAGGAACTTCAATGAACAATATCATTTTCGTAAACAGTTCAATAAACATTCAATGGCAGAAACAGGGGATGATAGCCCAGCTTCTCATTGTTAACATTTTCAATATCATTTTCAGTTGATCATGGCAAATAAGTTCCTTATGGTCCGTGTTGCACTTTGATAAAAATGACTTCCGATATCAGTTTTAGCATATAGCTCGTATGAAAGGGCAATCGTCATTTAGACAACTGCTCACCCTTCTCATGGGTGACCAACTATCTATGCCATAATCTAAAATAGCTTTTGTTCCTTAACAATCCTTTCTTTAAACATTCCTTGAAATTTTTTTAAATCATCGGGTTCCATCATTTTAAACATTTTCTTCCCATTTTAAAACTTTTCTGAGAATCGAATTCAACCTCTGGGAACTTATCGTTAAAATGGAACTGGTCGAAAGAAAACCAGTCGCAAGGAATAGGAAACCAGTCGCAAGGTCTTTTAAACAAATGTAAAGTGAAACGACGTCGTTAGCGCATAAACCAGTCGCAATGAACAGTGCAACCAGTCGCAGGATAAGAAAACGCTAACATACAGAACCAGTCGCAACTTGGAATATATGAATTAAGTGAAACTATGTCGTAGTGTGTCAACCAGTTGCAGGAATAATAAAATAAATATTGAAACTGCTGAATACTAACAAAGGAATTGCAACTGCTGAATTAGTTCAATAGGAATGCACCTGCTGGTGTTAACAAAGAAATACACCTGCTGGTTTTAGCAAAAGAAATGCATCTGCTGGTGAACAGTGCACCAACTGGAATTTACGAAAGAAATACAACGACTGAAATATTTCAATAGGAATGCACCTGCTGATGTACAGTGCATCTGCTGATTTTATGAAAACAACGCAACTGCTGAATTCTAACGAATGAAATGCAGCTGTGAATTTACGATAACAATGCAGCTGCTGATTTTCAACAAAGAAGTGCAAATGCTGATTTTAACAAGGAAAGATGCAACTTCTGGTGAACAGTGCATCTGCTGGAATTTACGAAAGACACTTGTAATATCGAAACAATGATCGCGCTACCAACCATCGCATATTAAACCAGACTTTATACTGATTCAACTAGCAACTACTGATTACACAATCATCAAATCCCGACATTACAGCAAAAAGGAAGAACATTCGTAAACATTATAACAATGCAGCTGCTGAATCTTAACAAGGAGATAAAACTGTTGGAACCTAACTCGACATTGTAACATCAAAACAACAACTATGCCATCAGTCGTTGCCTATCAAACCATACTTTATTTTTTTTTGGTTTTAAATACCGAAAGGGATTAGTGGCAAGCTACTTGTAATATTTAGCATGACACACTTTAAACAAGTTGCAGTATTTTAATAAAAACTCCCTTCTAACCATTTTAATTTGTAAAGTACCAAACCTTTTCCAAAAGAAATCATTTTACCTCCCTAAAGATATTCTCAATCCATTTCAATTAAACTAGCTCGTGCATCACCCATGGAGTCGTCTGCTGGAACCTGCTACGTCACACTATTTTCTGAAATCAATTAATTTCAACAATGCATAACATATTTTAGAAATGCCATTTAAAATAAACAATATGCATATCGTGGTCCTAAGGATTTTTTGGGTGTTACATTTAACCAGTCGAGGATGTATAGCAAATGATGTCGTTTGGATAAGCTAAAACGACAGCGTTTGAACTAACCAGTCGTTGGGCTTTATAAGGAAACCATTCGGTGCATACACACATTTCCAATCGCAACACTATGAACGACGAAGGAAGTTGGAGCTGGTTAAGATAAATAATTTTAGGCGCAAGCTTAAAGTGATTCAAATACAATTGATTACTCAATATGGAAAAGATCAGTAGAATCGTACAATTGCCTGGAATTTAGGAGACAACGTTGGTACTATTTTGGGTAAATAGTACATATTTACAGAGGTTGTTACACGGTTATTGCACAGATATGGAAATCGACAAATTAGCTCTGACAGTGTGCAATTTACCTTGTAGTGGAGCAGAGAATACGGCTACAAATTATCAGAATTTCAAAAAGGGATTTTGTTCCCTTAACAAGATTAAATGACCCTTGAGCGAAGACTATAAATACCAGCTGTTTGAATTGAAGACATATTACTTCGCTCTCATTAACTTGCAAAAGCTCTGTCAAATTGATTTCTGAGCATTCTTTGTTGAAGCAATCTCAAAGCTCACAAAACTCGAAGAACTCACAAGTGTTGATCTTCATTGAAATATCTTCGAGTCTATCTTCTGGTTACATTTTTGTAATCAAGTCTCATTGTTGAAACCAGAAGATTTTACAGTCTCATATATTGTTTATTCATTGTTGTATCATTTGATTGAGTCTGTAACAAACGTGCTCTCAAAAGCCGTTTGAGAATATTACAAAGGGTTGTAAGACAGAAGCTGCGACTGCTTGTGAAGTTAGTGGTGCTAGGAGTTCACTTTGAGCGAGGCTCAGTGACTGGGTGTTTTGCAGAATGCCTATAATCCATCAAATCTTCTAGTTGAACCTTCCTGTAAAGGAAGAAGGGGAGACGTAGGATATTTATATCCGAACTTCCAGAAACAAAATCTTGACCCTTATCTTTTATTTAACGCATCTATTTATCGTTTTACTGTTCACTGATCGATTAGCTTACAGAAGCTGCGACTGCTTGTGAAGTTAGTGGTGCTAGGAGTTCACTTTGAGCGAGGCTCAGTGACTGGGTGTTTTGCAGAATGCCTATAATCCATCAAATCTTCTAGTTGAACCTTCCTGTAAAGGAAGAAGGGGAGACGTAGGATATTTATATCCGAACTTCCAGAAACAAAATCTTGACCCTTATCTTTTATTTAACGCATCTATTTATCGTTTTACTGTTCACTGATCGATTAGCTTATTTCCGCATAATATTTGTTAGCCAAGAGATCAGCTGCTAAACTGAGATCCTTAAATCAGGTAACTCGGATTTAAGTTAAGCAGCGCTTGTAAAACTTGTTTTAAAAGGTTTCGAAAATTTAAAAATATCAAGAATTCATTCAACCCCCCCCCCTCTGAACTCTTGCAACTGTTTTTCGAACCATATTGATTGTGTTTTGGGACTATCACTCTTTAAGATAGTCTTGAAATTTGGTACTTAAGTATTCTCCACCTCGATCGGATCGAAGTGTTTTGATACTTTTCCCCAACTGATTTTCTACCTCAGCCTTGAATTCTTTGAACTTTTCAAAGGATTCAGACTTGTGCTTCATTAAGTACAAGTACCCATACCTAGAGTGATCATCGGTAAAGGTGATGAAGTATGTGTGACCGTACTTAGTACCAATGCTAAGTGGGCCACACACATCAATATGGATCAAATCCAACAGGCCTTGAGCACGTTCAGGCTTGCCCGTGAAGGATTGTTTAGTCATTTTTCCCTTGAGAAAAGACTCACAAGTCGGTATGGAGTTAATATCTGACATATCAAACATGTCACTCCTAACCAACTTGTTCATCCTATTCAAGGAAACATGACCTAGCCTAGCGTGCCAAGGTTGTGCCGGGTTCAAGCTATCGTTTTTCCTTTTAATAGTTTTTGTATGTGTTTCCATATTGCGAGTTGGAACTTCTTTTAATTTTAAGGTGTATAGATCGTTTTCGCGTTCCCCAATTCCAATCAAACATTCATTCTTGTATATATTGCAAATCGAATTGGCAAAATGACAATAATATCTATCACTATCAAGCATAGAAACAGAAATGATGTTCTTTATTAATTCGGGAACAAATAAAACGTTTCTCAACAACAACTTAAAATTTGAAGATAGAAGCAAATAAACATCTCCTATAGCTACAGCAGCAACCCTTGCTCCGTTGCCAAGCCTCAAGTGGGTCTCACCCTCTCTAAGACGTCGGCTTCTTGTCATTACCTGCAAATCATTGCAGATATGAGATCCACATCCGGTATCAAGTACCCAAGAAGTCGAGTTAAGAGACATATTTATTTCAATGTAGAATATACCTTTTGCAGTTCGCAACTGCTCGAGTTAATCCTTACAGTTCCTCCTCCAGTGTCCAGGCTTGTGACAGTGGTGGAAAACATCCTCAGATTTGTTCGGCTTCGGAGCCCTTTCCATGGGCTTCTTGGCGGGCTTTTCCTCCTTCGTAGGGGCAGAACGCTCCTTACCCTTGCGTTTGGGCCCCTTCTTCGCCGAGGAAGAAGTTCCCATAAGGAGGACGGGCTTGTCCTTCTTTATGGTCCCCTCGAACACGACAAGCATGTTCACCACCTCTTCAAGGGTGGCTTCCAGCTTGTTCATGTTAAAGTTGACCACAAAGGGGTCGAATGCATCAGGGAGGGAGAGAAGAAGCAGATCCACAGACAGCTCATGTGGAAGTGTGATATCAAGGTCCACTAGCTTCTCAATGAGCCCAATCATACGGACCCCATGCTCGCGGACCGAAGTCCCCTCGTGCATGCAGCTCGTCATGAGCTCCTTGATAGTAGTGAACCTCTCAGTCCGAGAGTTCTCCCCATACAGCTCCTTGAGATGAAGGTGTATGCCAGCAGCATACTCCGTCTTCTCAAAACGCCGCTGCATTTCGTTGGACATTGATGCTACACATAGCATCGTGCCTTAAGTTCATCGTCCCATCATTTGTCCAGCTTTTCCAGCTCCTCAGGACTGGCATCGGTAGGGGCTTCCTTCGGAGGGGTCTTCTCTAGCGTGTAGAGAAGTTTCTCCGAAGCCAAGACAATCTTGAGGTTTCGAAGCAAATCTTGGTAGTTCAAACCAGTGAACTTGTTGCTATCCAGTATAGCAACAAGTGGATTTTTGATTGAAGACATTGTAATAGCAGTTTATACTGAAAGAAAAACAGACATGCATTACTAACTATTCATGAAAAACTCTAAGACATAAACATGGTCGCCCAATAATATGACGCCGATTACTATCACGTGTCAAGATGACCCATCAATGTTGAGTTGTGATGGACGGTCCCCTTAACATCCACAATAATATGAGCCAACGTTAAAGGGAGTTCCAACCAACTCACAGCGAGTGTGAATGACGTGTACAGCTTTCCGGCATACATAACCCCCTCAATAATATGAACCGGGCCATGTATACGGGTAGCATCGACGTACACTCATTGCTGATGGTAGGAAGGAAATTTTAAACAATATTTAAATTCCCTTAGTTTATCGAATAAATTTTTAATCTTGATATAAATTTTAAATCAGATTTAAAATGAGGGATTTTAATTTTGAAATTTGGTCTCAATAATTTTAAACCAAAATTCAAAATTGCGGATTCAACAGACATATATCACATATATGTATTGGGATGATCGATGAGCGAGAGCTATGCGATCCGTGGTTACCAAGCACGGATCTAGATCCAATCCTAGGTGACATGCAGTATGCAAATGCAATCCTATTACATAAGCTTCCAGTTTTACAAATTTTCGGTCTTCAGTATCTTTGATCATCATCTCCACCATCTTCAAATTTATCCTCCCACTAAGTCTAATATGTACATTTAAATAACCATGACAAATAGGGATACAATTTAAAGGGGTGGGAACGGGTCACAAAGAGACCCACTTTAAAATGATATCAACAATATTACAACCAAAATTTGAAAAACCTAGCATACACCTAACACGTTGGGCACGGCTCTCGATCATCCCAAAAATAATCAATTCAATAAATTGACATAAATAAAATAATCAAATCAAATTTGATAATTTCCAACAAAATCGCTTTTTAAATATAAAATCATATTTTATAAATAAAATCTTATTTTGTCATTTTTAATTGCATCAAATTGGGCTTAAAACAATTTTAGGTCCAAAATCTCAAAAATTTCAAAAATTAATTTTGGTCCGACCAAAAAGGCCCAATATCAAATATTGGCCCAAAAACCCCTCGGGTCATCCGGGACAGGCCCGAAACAACCCTAGAAATCAAAAACAGCCATCGTAACTCCGCCCGGAAGCCATTGCACGGCGGTGCACCACCGCCCGCATAGCGTGCAGCACAGTGCTGCACGCTGTGCGAGCCACTGTGCGCAACACGTGCGCACGGGGGCGGCCACCTGCGTGCACAGCTCGTGCAGGTGGGCGGCAAGCGTCGTGCAGCCCCGCGCGCGACACGCACAGGGGTGCCGGCCAGTCGGCTCAACGTCAGCCGGCCAGCGCGCGCAGGGGTTCCGGCCAGTGCGCAGGGGTGCCGGCCAGTGCGAGCAGGGGTGTGCGCGACAGGCACGCAACCCCTGCCGCACGTTGTGCGTAGTGTTGCGCACGCTGCTGCCGCAGGCTGGGCGCGGCAGAGTGCGCGACGGCTTGCGCGACCGAAGTTTTTTTTTTTTTTTTAATTTTGAAATTTGAGATCTGATGCAATACAGGTACAAAATTATGTATTGACAGATCCGAGCCAAAGCTCTGATACCACTGTTGGCACAGAGGCGGATCCGGATCTCGCTCCCGGGGAGAAGCGGAAGATTTAAAAATTTATACCGGGAACGGTCAATACATAACAAATACAGCAAATAAAACATACATAGGGTGTTTGATTTGGTACCTTGCTGGCGTCTAGGCGCCTGGCTCCGACCAATTTCACGAGAAAATCGGCACTTCAACGGTTGGCGGTCGTCGTTCTCCTAATCCGGTCCATGACTGAAATCACGATCCCTTCGTCAGTCTGCACTAGAAAACGTGATGAATATTTCATGGACGGAATCTCCTCGTCGAGACGGTCGGAACAAGTCCAACGGCGACGAAAACAGACGGCGGCGGCGCGTGAAGGGGGCGGCGGCCGTGAGGAGAAAAGGGATAGGGAGGCGGCTAGATCTAGGGTTTGGAGTTGTGTTGTGTAGTGTCTTTAACCCTAGGGCCAATATATATATAGACATGTGATGGGTTTGAACCGGCCCAATGTGTTTGGGGTGGGCCCAGGCCCACGGTGAACATTCGTTTCAAGTCCATCACCGTGGCTCCATCATAATCCCGATCGATTATCAGATCGGACCGATCTACATAGTTTACAAAACTGAGTATTATGATTCGAAAACAATTTTTCGGACCACCTAGTCCAAAATAGCAGTTTGGCCCCTGCAAGTTTCAAGGATAGTCAAACTAGCCCAAACTTCAGGGAAATTGCATTTTGACCCCTTTTTAATTTTAGGAAGTCGCACTTCCATCCTTCCTCCTCCTATGCTCAACAAATTGAGCTTAATTTCCGTTAATCAAGAAACCAGTACTTTTATGACCCTCAATGGTTCAGGGATACAGCTAGCCGTGGGCCCACAACATGTGTGACTCCGAAACCACATTTTCGGACTAGCCCATCGGATCATGGTAAAGAGTCTAGAAACATCGCCCCATGATCCCCTAGGTATCACTGATAGTGCCTGCAAGAACCAGTCGGACATGGTTAGCGTACAGTACGGTCCTTTCAACACAAATATCCCGATCAGATCAACGACCATTGGTGAATCGAGAGTCGCTAGAGATCCAATGACCATGCATACATCTCGGAGATCAAATAGTGACATTGCGTGTGTTACTAGGCAAACCCATTTACCTAAAACGCATCTAGTACTCTATCCAGAGATTTATCACACTATTATCTCCTCAGATAGCATAGGATATCCACGCACAAAGGCGAGCGGTGAATCCTCGACAACGAAGCATCGACTCCTACATGCATCGGGACCTCACCCAATCCCACGACCTGATGACCCCAGCTGAGTTGGTAAAAGGGTCAAAAAGTGAGGCACCTATCATGTAGAGTCTCAATGACATTTCGAGTAGTGAGGGATAATCTGTACAACCAAGACCTCGGACTTATCCACTCGACAAATGGTAACCACTTGGAAAGTCCGCACAAGGGTAGTTCGATAGATCATCAGGTCACTATCCATCTGCATGCTCCGAACATCACAATGTTCCATACCAATCGCAGATGCTAGTCTCAAACTCGAGCGGCCTTATCCTCATTTTGACGGCCCAATCGACTAGGAATGAGTTTAGAATACACAGTGACTATTAGATGTGTTTCATGATAGCCATCATATCCACTATCACATCTAACATACACTACGGTGCATTCTAGGTGTTAACATTATAAAATAATGAAGATAAATAATGTCATAAAAGAATACGAATTCCATAAATAAAGATCATTTTACAAAGAGTCAACAAGAACTCACACGCCACAAGTTGGCTAGTTGGACACCTACTCTAACAGTTATATCACTGGACTTAGAATATTTTAGCAATGGAAAATTCCAGTGATTATTTTAGAGCTTCTTGATAGCAGAGAAAACTTGATAGCATAGATAATCAATAGACTCGAAGGCAATGGAAACGGAGACGAAGACGGAGAGTCAGCGGAGAGCTTCTCAATTTGAATCCTTCACGTATATATACTCTTTGTCCTCAACGGTCACTAAAATTAGCCAGTAGAAATATTCTCCTCTGCATATCTTCATTGTATCACATTTACAGTATGCAAAAGGTAAATTTTGCTCATCAGGGCAAAATTGTCGTATACCCATATTTTGGTAAACATAGTATAACGCCCTCTGCATATTGTGTACTATTACCCAAAATAGCTCTGACATTGTCTCCTTAATTCCAGGCATTTGTACGATTCAATCATAACCATTGATTCTTTCCAATTTGAACTCGTTTGAAGACATTCGAAGCTCACTTATTTTTTGATAAAGAAGTCTGAAATGCACTCTCTTTATGCGTCTGGCCATCGTATTGTTGCTCACATCTGAGTTATTGTTCTTCTCGTAAGCCTAACAAATCTGATAAGTATCATATGTAAGATATACGATATAGAGAGATCTGAAATGAGACATCTGAAAATATATTGTCCATCATATCTGAAAGTTCGAGGACATCTGATTGCTTGTAGACATCTGAACGCTTGAAGACATCAGAACTCTCGAAGACATCTGATCGCTCAAAGATTCTTGAAGACATCTGAACGCTCGAAGACATTTGATCGCTCGAAGACATCTGAAATACAACTGAATACTTTCAACACTGAAAACCTGACCCGATATCTGAATGAACTGACTCGATAAATCAATTGATCCAAGACCCGAGTCTGATCGAACGCTTTAACCCGATGACAGAAATCTGAATACCATCCCGATAGCTGTTAACTGAATGTACCAACTTCTGGAGATACAAATCTGATACCCACAAAGTCTGATTGTTCGGATGTCATCCTTAAGTTCAGTTCTTGTCTTAATGTTGTTATCACCAAAACTTATAAATTTTACTTTAACAGAGTATAAGTACAAGATCGCAATCGAGAAGAACAAGTGCTGATAAGTTTTGAAAGAGTTCTTAGGATTCTGAAATGCGATTACAAACAGATATTGCGAGCATTAACCATGGATATATGTTTCGAATTTATGCATGCCAATATCATTTGATAAATCATAGATCATTAATATTTTTGAGAAATATTGAAAATTTTAGATCTTGAATTTTAGATAATGAATGATATTTTTAAGAAATCGTAGTGAATGGATTTTAGTCTCTATTCAAAGACTACACACACGAAGTTTAATGTCTTTGTGTGAAGGATCTGTTTGTAGATTTTGGGGTTGATTCACTCAACAAATCTATTCAACTCTCGGCTCTCAAATATGTGAGTAAATTTCTCTTGATAAGATCCTCAAAAACTCATTTAACCGAATATATATTATATCAATTGTTAGTACGGATCAAATTGCAACTAAGCTAATTCACAACGACATGAGACCACACGCAGTCTGATCAGAAATTAATTGAGCTGCAATAGCTCTAGTTCTTGAATCATTGAGCATCGAGAAGTATATCGGATCTGGTATAAAAAACCACGGAAAACATCTGATATGGTATAAAAACCACGGAAAACATCTGATATACTATGTAATTTAAAACTGAAAGTTGCTGGTTTCAAAACAAGTGATGCACAGAGTAATGAATGTATGCTGAAAGATGTAAATAACTCATCAGGAATTTTTTTCTGGAAGTCAGAGCTGAAGCAACTACGTCTCCCCTTCTTCCATATCTGTAAGGCTTCTACCAGAAGACTTTGATCATACAGCATCTGTACAGACCGACTTCAGCTATGACTTACACACTGCCCAAATTTGAGACTCCTAGACTCTTCTACACACCAGCTCGCAAGATGTGTGAACTGCATCACTAAAGAAATTGTTTAACGTCTCTATTCAAAGACTACATACACGAAGTTTAATGTCTTTGTGTGAAGGATCTGTTTGTAGATTTTGGGGTTGATTCACTCATCTAATCTATTCAGCTCTCGGCTCTCAAATATGCGAGTAAATTTCTCTTGATAAGATCCTCAAAAACTCATTTAACCGAATATAAATTATATCAATTGTTAGTACGGATCAGATTGCAACTAAGCTAATTCACAACGACATGAGACCACACGTGTGAGGATTGAGAGTTTAGATTTGTGATTAATTGATTTGAATTGGGATTAATCTCGCGTGATTTGAGGAAATTGCGAAGGGGATGAAGTTCCTGCTGGATTTTTTGAGTGTAGCGTTGATTTTGGAGAAACTGGAATCAGCAGGGTACTGTAGATCGTGCTGGTTTTGATTTAAGATTGAAGATCTGCTGGTTTTGGTGCGAATAGAAATTGCTGCTGGTAGATTTTGTGTTTAGCGCGAGATTGAGCGTGAAAGTGACACGTGTTAGTCAACATTTTGGAGTGTTGACTATTATTTCAGCAGATGGCTTTTTAGATTCAGCAGATGCGCTTGTGAAAGAGAGATCAGCAGATGGTTGAGAGCTGCTGATAGATTTGATGGCGTAGGCGTGACGTGATGTTTGCTGCTGATTGTAATTGCGGTGTATTGCTTGCTGCTGATCAGCAGATGCGCAATACTAGCGTTGAGAAGCGGCGTCGTTTGAGTTAGTGGAAACGCTGCGTTTTGAGCTTTTCGTTGAGAGTTCAGCAGATGCGCAATTTCAAAGGCGTCGAGATGCGTCGTCGTTTTGAGAACTTCGCGCGATCAGCAGATGGTTTGTTTTGCTTGTGAGAGTTGTTGCCTGCTGATATTTGCTACGGTGTCGTTTTGAAGCGCTTTCAAGCGAATGCTCTTGTTTGCTTCTGCTGATCGTTACCTGCTGGTTTTGTGTTACGGCGTCGTTTAGATTAGTCAGAACGGTGTCGTTTTGCAGTGTTAGCGCGCGTTGTTGATTTGTTAGTTGCTGCTGAATTTTACGAAAAGGATAGAGGGTTGCTGCTGATTGCTTCCTGCTGGTTTCTTTGGCTGAATTGTATGAATCAGCAGATGAGATTTGAAGAGGTATATATAGAAGTGTTGATCGACACTTAGATTATTTTTGAGCCAGATATCTCTCATCTCTTCTTCTCCAAACCCTCGACGAGTTACTGTTCACCGAGACAATTCTTCCCTGGATTTCCATCGCATCCAGCCTTCGTTTTTGGAGATCTTTGTGGCACTGAGTTCCCCCTGCTTAGCTTTTTCGTTTGCTACCCATTTGAGTAGTTGGATTTCGCTGGAAGTGGAAACGCGTAGCTGCGGGACTTCGAAGCTTTTGAGGAAAGCCTGTGCGAGCGTTTTGCTGCTAGCGTGAACTGTTGGGTGAGCAATTCTTGTAGTTGAGCTCGGTTTTTAGTAATTAATGCCTGCGTGGAAGTGTAGGAATTGAATTATGCTTCTGTTCGTAGGATTAGTGTTTTGGGCAGTAGAATTAAGCTAAGAGTTTAGCTATGTTGTAACAGATTTCAGTGTCCCGGAGGTGTCCTGCTGCGTGATTTGAGCCAGGAGAATCTGTTAGGTAAATTGAGGAATTGAGGTACGAATTGAGCAGCCCTTAGCAGCTTTAGACGTGGACATGCTGTGATTAATGTTGTGAATTTTGCTGCTGTGAATTACGTGAATCAGTATGTTGAATGTTTGAATTACATTCTGTTTTACGTACGGTACATTGTATGCATAGAGCATTGATATTGAGTGGCATCATGCATACATATTGAGCCTGAAATGACAGATTTGATTTGATAACCTGATTGGGTGCCACGTTGTGACTGGCCGACTGTTGAGTCGTG
>KV014922.1:212016-225293 GCA_001598015.1 Dorcoceras hygrometricum | reverse complement strand
AGAAGACTTTGATCATACAGCATCTGTACAGACCGACTTCAGCTATGACTTACACACTGCCCAAATTTGAGACTCCTAGACTCTTCTACACACCAGCTCGCAAGATGTGTGAACTGCATCACTAAAGAAATTGTTTAACGTCTCTATTCAAAGACTACATACACGAAGTTTAATGTCTTTGTGTGAAGGATCTGTTTGTAGATTTTGGGGTTGATTCACTCATCTAATCTATTCAGCTCTCGGCTCTCAAATATGCGAGTAAATTTCTCTTGATAAGATCCTCAAAAACTCATTTAACCGAATATATATTATATCATTTGTTAGTACGGATCAGATTGCAACTAAGCTAATTCACAACGACATGAGACCACACGCAATCTGATCAGAAATTAATTGAGCTGCAATAGCTCTAGTTCTTTAATCATTGAGCATCGAGAAGTATATCAGATCTGGTATAAAAAACCGCGGAAAACATCTGATATGGTATAAAAACCACGGAAAACATCTGATATACTATGTAATTTAAAACTGAAAGTTGCTGGTTTCAAAACAAGTAATGCACAGAGTAATGAATGTATGCTGAAAGATGTAAATAACTCATCAGGAATTTTTTATGGAAGTCGGAGCTGAAGCAACTACGTCTACCCTTCTTCCATATCTGTAAGGCTTCCACTAGAAGACTTTGATCATACAGCATCTGTACAGACCGACTTCAGGATATGGTATAAAAACCACGGAAAACATCTGATATGGTATAAAAACCACGGAAAACATCTGATATGGTATAAAAACCACGGAAAACATCTGATATGGTATAAAAACCACGGAAAACATCTGATATGGTATAAAAACCACGGAAAACATCTGATATGGTATAAAAACCACGGAAAACATCTGATATACTATGTAATTTAAAACTGAAAGTTGCTGGTTTCAAAACAAGTGATGCACAGAGTAATGAATGTATGCTGAAAGATGTAATAACTCATCAGGAATTTTTTATGGAAGTCGGAGCTGAAGCAACTACGTCTCTCCTTCTTCCATATCTGTAAGGCTTCTACCAGAAGACTTTGATCATACAGCATCTGTATAGACCGACTTCAGCTATGACTTACACACTGCCCAAATCTGAGACTCCTAGACTCTTCTACACACCAGCTCGCAAGATGTGTGAACTGCATCACTAAAGAAATTTTTTAACGTCTCTATTCAAAGACTACACACACGAAGTTTAATGTCTTTGTGTGAAGGATCTGTTTTTAGATTTTGGGGTTGATTCACTCATCTAATCTATTCAGCTCTCGGCTCTCAAATATGTGAGTAAATTTTTGTGTGAGAAATATATCAATTACATTCTATAGACTCTCTTGTATCTCAAACACTGGGAAGTGCTCTATCTGAGCTGTTAGAGTTAGCAGCCATTGATTAAGCACCTGGCTGTTGATCATCGACTACTTCCTCTTTTCTTTTCTTCTCCCCATAAACTATTCATCGTCTTCTTCGTCGTCTCTTTTCTCTCGTACGTTGTCCTGACTGCAGTTTGAATCTTCAGTTTAGTTCTTATATAGCCTCTGTGCTGATGTTACCGTTGGACACAAACTCCTAGACATTGAAAAGCTTCTGTAAAGTTTTTGAATTTGTGTCCTTGTTGTGCTTTCATCTACACAGGTAGTGAGGCTATTTTTATCTTTGTACTGTCTCTGAACTGATGTACACATATCGAAGCAAATCAGTTTGAACTACTTTAATTCAGTATCGAGTAAGCTCGTGTTCAATCGGCTTTGTTGTGATCTGACTTGCTCTGGGCTGATAGCCTCGAAGCTGATCTGCTCTGAGCTATTATAACCTAAGTCTTGCTTTTTATTCCTCTCAATTGATCGCATCTCAGTTGATCTATTACGAAGCTCTCTCTAAGCTGTTCTTGATCTGACCTCTTTTTTTCTTCTTTGTTCTGCTCTCAGCTACTTCGTTCTTTCTAGTTCGGCTCTGAGCTGCTTTGTTCTTTCTAGTCCTGCTCTGAGCTGCTTTAGCTTGGATTTTCTTTGTTTTTTCGACTTAGACCTCTGAGCTGATCTGATCGATGCTCCAGTTTGTTTTGCTCTCATTTGAACTTCTTTAAGCTGTAATCTGATTCTATTTCTTCTCAACTGAACTCAACCTTCACTTTTACAGTGCAGTCTGTTCTGATCTGATTCACTAATCTTAGAATTGTACACTCAGTTAAATCGTTACAAACATAAGAGAAAATTTTGTGTTCATAAAAATCAAGATATGATCTGTTACATAGATCCAACATCAATATTCTTAAAGAATATAGCTGAGACTTGGGTCTTATATTGATATTCATCATGAATATCACGTCACTTTTATTATAAATATTCATACATCACAATAGATCTATATATATCGATAATATTCATAGATCTTAAATTTCATATCAATCTCCCTTTAGATTAAAATATCTAGATATCGTATCATCATGTATCTCTCTCAATAGATATTTCATTAGATCTTAATCATGAATGTTTTTAGATTCTCCATATAAAATCGTGTTGTGCTATTTCAAAAGCAACAACTTTAAATTCATAAAATCATGATATTGCATGTATTATGGGCACCACTTCAATAATCACATAATCGTGCTGCTTTTTGAGTATCAATTTTTATCACTATTGACATATTGTGCTTCTTCAAAGTCAACTCAAATTTATTTTCATTCTTATACAATTGCAATGTATTATGCCTCTTTATGAGCATTCTCAATCAATTGCAATATGTTGTGCTTTTCATGAGCATCAAAAGGATGATATCGATTCTCATTCTTAAAAGTTACAGTATCGTGCTGATAACGTGTTATATATTATGAAAAAATGGAAAAATGAATAGAGAATAAGTAGAGAGAATATGAAGAGAATTCATGTAGTTAATACTCAGGTACAATTTTCATTGAACTCAATGCCCCTATTTATATAGGAGAATAAAAGAATACAAACCTTAGAAATATTATCAGTTGGATCTGTTTCTACAGATCAGAATCTAAATTTTGATTAACACAAAATCTGTTATTATTCTACTAATGTTTTACGTGCAATGTGCAGTGCACTTGATTAAGAAGATAAGGAGATATCTAGACTGGAACAGTGAGGGGACGCCCAAGCTGGAACAGTTGAAGATTTCTACACTGGAACAGTGAGGGGACACCCCAGCTGGTACAGCAGAAGACTTCCAGAACGCAAGGAACATCAAGCTGGTTCATCAGCTTGGTACTAGAGCAGTTCAGTGATCAAGCATAGAGAGTTTCGGTGAAGATCAGAACTGTTCAAGCGCAGATAAAGTCCAGCATACAAGTGTGAGGACTAGAAATCTTTTAAGTAAGATTTAATGGCTAAACAGGTTTTGGATTACGATTTGTCATCGAAATGGTGATTTCTGGGTGTTCAGATTTGACATAGAGTTAATCAGCCTATAATTTGGAGTTCAGTAGTTGCATTTTCCTATCGGGAAATGTTTCCAGTAGCAATTTAGATTTGAGGTTCATCGCTGGGAGAAGCTAGGCCAAAAGCGTTCTTGCGCGGGGTCTAGCGGGCATTCAGATGTTGGTATTCAGTGGTAGCGTGAACAGATGTCAACGCTAGTCAACGTTACTGTGTAGCGAGAGAATCTGTTAGAGTTAGCGCATGGACGCAAGAAGCTGTTGCGTGTTGGTCAACACAACTGAGTTGACCACTGGTGTTGATAGCACTGAGCAGATGTTGCTAGCGAGAGAGAGAGATCTGTTCAAATGTCGCTAGCGGGAGAGATCTGTTTCGACTGTGGAAGCTATGCTACGTCGTTTTGATTAGTTGGTGCGACGTCTTTTGCTGTGGAGTTAGTAACTCGTTGAGGCATCTGAATCTTATCAGCATGACCAGCAGAGGGCGAAAACTTGATTCATATTTGAGAGAACTTTACCTTAGTTTAAGCAGAGACCTGAATTGCTTAGAACAGCAGTGATTAGAGGATTTTTATATATACCAAGTGCTGCTCCACACTTAGAGTATTTTCGACCCCGATATTTCTTATCACCTTCTCCAGTAAACCCTTGATAGATATTGTTCATTCGAACCCTTCTCCGGTAAATTGCCGTCGATTTCCACCGTTGTTTGGAGCGAGATTTGTGGTGCTGAGCTCGTCTTGGGTAGCTCTTTCGATTGATACCAGTTAGGTGGCTTGAGTTGACGTTGGAGAGGGAGCGCGAAGTAGAAGTGTTGCTCGAACGTTTTTGCAAGACTAGACCCGCGAGTTCTTTAGCTTTCTTGAGCTTTTGGATAAGTGATTTTGAGCTTAGTTCTAGCTGTTAGAAGCTGCTTTGATAGGTAGAACCAGATTTGAGTTCTTGACCGTAGGCAGTATGTTGTAGAAGCTAGGATCTGAACTCAATATTGAGATGCCTTAACAGATTTAGCTTCTGGACAGCTTCTGCTGTGTGCCGTGACCAGTGAGAAAGCAGTTGGGCAGGTTGAGTAGTCGTGCCTGGTGAGATCTGTTGAGGTAGCGTACAGAGAATTGAAGGTACGAGTTGAGCTTTTGTTAACAGCTTAGACATAGCGTGCTATTATTTGAGGCATGAAATCTGTGCTACGTGATTTATGTGTTTACGTGAACAGCTTGGTTGAATGGATATGTTTTGTTTACGTATTATATGCATGTTGAAATCAGATTTGAATTTCATGGCATTCATGCATACATATTGAGCCTTTGATCGATTGAGAACCTGAGATAGAGCCACGTTGTGACCGGCAGACAGATGTGTCGTGCCTGAAAGGTTCAACGCTATCATCGAAGTGGTGATCAACTGATTGGTTGTGTCTGAAAACCACCGTGCTGTGGTGGCTGACGGGCCTGATGATCATGGACCGATGATTTCCCCGGTTGATACAATGTGCGGGTATAGAGGCTCGACTGAGATTACTGCCAGCTGATTAGCAGGCCTTGATGATCGATTCCTTTGACATCCGCATGCATTCATGACTTAGAATACTGCATGTTTATGATTTGCTGTTATATTAGTGCTCATTCGTATTGAGGCTTGACCTAGTATTCTTTTCCTGCTTTTGTGTTGTTTGGGTCTGTGTGCCCAGTTGCAGGATCTTCAGGTAACCAAGCTGGATAGACTGGAACCCCAGCTGGTCTATCCCCATTTCTTTGAGTCCCAATTATTATTTTATTATGTATTGATCCAGTGGATGCCCTGAGGTTATATGTATTTGGTGGATCATTGTTGATTTGATATTTGTTTACCTGTAGTTGTATGAGTTTTGATTTAACTCGTATTTTGGATATGACTATTTTGAAGACATGATTTGGTTCAGGCCCAACTTTATTTCGAAAATTTTTAGCCCTATTTTATTCTTCCGCGTTTATGTGCTTAATTATGCTATTAATCCTTGTTAATTAGCACGGGGCCTGACACTTTTGGTATCAGAGCTTAAACTGGGATAAGCTCATTTTCCTTTGAACACATTTGAGTCTAGGCACATAGCTTGGATTTGATTTTGATTGACTCTATGGCTTATGTGATTATGTTACATGCCTCTGTAATTATCTGTTGTTAGTTCTTACCCTGAGATTTGTTTAGATGTCGCCGAGGAGAGGTAGAGGTAGGACTGCTAGACGTTCCGCTGAGGAGTCTAGGGCCTCGGATAGTGATGAGGGCATTCAGCAGAATATCCCTTTGTGTCGTCGAGAGAGACAGGCAGAGGTTGAGGATGTGACGAGACATATTGGCGAGATGGAATTAGTTCTAGCGAGGTTTCAGCGGACGAATCCCCCTACATTCGCGAGTGCTGAGGGAGGTTTGATGGCCGAGGGTTGGCTAGTTCAGATGGAAGAATTGTTTGATACTTTGGAGTACGTCCTCGAGAAGAGGTTGAAGCTAGCGGTGTTGCAGTTGATAGATAACGCGCAGCGCTGGTGGATAGGTACTTCCCGTATCTTGCGAGAGAGTGGGGCTGTGATTACTTGGGAGAGCTTCTGTGCCGCGTTCCGATAGGAGTATACCCCAGAGTCCTATTACAACAGTCGTGAGCGAGAGTTCGACAACCTGAATCAAGGGAATATGAAGGTGGCCGAGTATGCCAGACAGTTCTCTTCGCCTTTGATGTATGTTCCCCATGTAGCTAACCAGGAAAGGACTAAGAGGAATAAGTTTTTGAAGGGTTTGAGGCCTGATTTGTTCCGGATGGTGTTGTCTGGTTCACCTGTGACTTATGCTGAGGCCGTGGATTGAGCTGTAGATATTGAGGAGAGTTTGTTGGAGGAACAGGCTCCGATTCAGCCGTCGGTGGGGCGTACTTTTCAACCGGTGCAAGATGTGTCGCAATCGTTTCAGTCTCCTCAGGGGTCACAGCAATCAAGTCGTCAGAGGTTCAAGCCACGAGGCAAACAGTTTAAGAAGAAGGCTCATTCGAGTTCCTCTGGTTCTGTGAGTTCTGGTGGCAGTATTTCTGGCGGTTTGTTTTGTGGACAGTGCGGAGGGAAGCATGAAACTTCGCAGTGTCGTGGAGTTCAAGGTCTCTGTCATCTTTGTGGTCAATCGGGACATTTTTCTAGGGCGTGTCCTTTGATGGGAGGGCAGTCTTTGGTCCAGTCGCAGCAAGGTTCCACTGGTGGTTCTTCGCAGCGACGGCAGCCTTTTGTTCAGTCCCAACGATCTGGATTCCAACCTCGTGAGCCTTCTAGGTTTGGAGTACCCTCGAGACCTCAGTTTTCGGGACCGCAGCAGGCCCAGGTGAATGCCTTGACAAGAGAGCAAGCTGATGAGATTCCTACGGGAGGATTCAAGGTACATGCTTTATCTTTGATTTTCCTGCACGAGTTTTGATTGACACTGGAGCATCACACTCCTTCATTTCTGAGTTGTTTGTGTATGAGCGTGGGTTGAGTTCTTCCCCACTGTGTGATGTTGTCTCCGTGGCCACCCCTGCTGGTGTGAGTCTGTTGTCCCGAGAGGTGGTGTTGGATTGTCTGATTAGATTTGATGAGCATGTCTTGATGACCCATCTGATTGTTTTGGGAATTAGAGATTTTGATTGTATCTTGGGTATGGATGTGTTGACTGAGAATAGAGCACCGTTGACTATTTCCATGGTGTGGTGAGGTTTAGGCATTGATTTGGAGAGAAATGGGAGTTCTACGATGCTGATTCGCGACCTAAGATCCTGTTAGTATCTGCCAAGGATATGTTTAGTTTGTTGTCGCTAGAGAATTCAGGGTTTATGATCTAAACCCTAGATGTTTCCCATGAGTCGAGAGTGGAGTTGAGAGATGTTCTGATTGCTCAAGAGTTCCCAGATGTGTTTCCAGACGAGATTCCTGGATTTCCTCTGAGAATAGAGATCGACTTCAGTATTGAGTTGGTGCCGGTACAGCCTCGATTTCTAGAGCTCCGTATCGATTGGCGTCAGCGGAGTTGAAGGAACTCAAGGATCATTTGAGAGATCTTCTTGAGAAAGGCTTCATTAGACCGAGTATGTCGCCTTGGGGAGCTCCGATTCTGTTTGTGAAGAAGAAAGATGGATCTATGAGGATGTGCGTTGATTTTCGGCAGTTGAACAAAGCGACGGTGAAGAACAAGTATCCGTTGCCAAGGATTGATGACTTGTTCGATCAGTTGCAAAGATCGGCCGTGTACTCGAAGATTGATTTGCGATCTGGCTACCATCAGTTGCGGATTAGAGACGCTGATGTAGCAATTACAGCTTTCCGAACGAGATCTTCTTGAGAAAGGCTTCATTAGGACCGAGTATGTCGCCTTGGGGAGCTCCGATTCTGTTTGTGAAGAAGAAAGATGGATCTATGAGGATGTGCGTTGATTTTCGGCAGTTGAACAAAGCGACGGTGAAGAACAAGTATCCGTTGCCAAGGATTGATGACTTGTTCGATCAGTTGCAAAGATCGGCCGTGTACTCGAAGATTGATTTGCGATCTGGCTACCATCAGTTGCGGATTAGAGACGCTGATGTAGCAATTACAGCTTTCCGAACGAGATACGGGCATTTTGAGTTTTTTGTGATGCCGTTTGGATTGACGAATGCTCTTGCTATGTTTATGGATTTGATGAATCACGTCTTTAACGAGTACATCAATCTAATCGTGATTGTTTTCAGAGATGACATCTTGGTGTATTCGAGGAGTTTCAGAGAGCATAAAGAGCACTTGAGGCTAGTGTTGCAGAGACTGAGACTCACAATTGTATGCCAAATTCAACAAGTGTGAATTCTGGCTGGACAGAGTTGTCTTCTTGGGTCATGTGATTTCAGCGCAAGGAATTTCTGTGGATCCTAGTAAGGTCGAAGGAGTTCTTAACTGGGAGCGACCTAGGAATGTTTCCAAGATCCGTAGTTTCTTGGGATTGGCTGGCTATTATAGGTGTTTCATTGAGAAGTTTTATTCGATAGCCAGGCCGATGACTCAGTTGACCCAGAAGGATAGGAAGTTTGTTTGGACTGACGAGTGTAAGTCGAGTTTTCAGATACTGAAGGAGAAGTTGACTATTGCTCCTGTTTTGGCCTTGCCTTCGGGTTCTGGAGTTTTTGTGGTGTGCTCCGATGCTTCTCTGAGTGGTTTAGGGTGTGTCTTGATGCAGACGGGTACGTGATTGCGTATGCATCTTGAAAGTTGAAGCCTCATGAGACGAGATACCCCGTTCATGATCTAGAGTTGGCTGCGATTGTGTTTGCCTTGAAGATATGGCGACATTATCTGTACGATGAGGAGTTTGTGGTGTACATCGACCACAAGAGTTTGAAGTATATCTTCATCCAGTCGGATTTGAATATGAGGCAACGTCGTTGGATGGAGTTGCTTAAGGATTTTTATTGCGAGATACAGTATCAGCCTGGGCGGATGAACTTAGTAGCCGATGCTTTTAGTAGAAAAGCCCAGCCTATGATGCTGAAATCCTTGAGTATCTCGAGAGTCCACGAGCAATTGAGTACTTCTGGTTGGCGATTCCAGCCGAGTGATCAGTACTTCTTAGTTTCTTCGATTCAGGTTGAACCACAGATTGTGATTGACATCAGAGAGGCGCAGAGGACTGATCCGTATATCCATGAGTTGAAGATTAAGGCCCAGAATGGTCTGTCTGAAGATTTCTATGTTTCTTCTGATGGATGTTTGAGATTTAGAGGAAGATTGGTGGTTCCGAACTTAATTGATTTGAAAGAGACTATTCTGAATGAAGCGCATTGTAGTCGATATAGCGTACATCCGGGGGAGAAGAGGATGTACCATGCTTTCAAGTCTCACTACTGCTGGGAAGGCATGAAGAGCGACATTTCTGGTTTTGTTGCTTGGTGTTTGAATTGCCAGCAGGTCCAGGCTGAAAGAATGAGACCTGGTGGATTATTGCAGAGTTTAGAAGTGCCTCAATGGAATTGGGAGCACATAACCATAGATTTTGTGACTCATTTGCCTCGATCGACTAGGGGATGCGATGCGATTTGGGTAGTTGTTGATAGACTCTCGAAGTCAGCCCATTTCATTCCCTATGATGTGAGGTGTTCGATGAAGAAGATGGCGAAGTTGTATGTCGACCATGTGGTTAGCTTGCATGGAGTGCCTGTTTCGATAGTTTCAGATAGAGATCCAAGATTCACCTCTCGATTTTGAAAGAGTTTGCAAGCAGCGATGGGTTCGAGATTGGCTATGAGTACATCCTATCACCCACAGACAGATGGCCAATCAGAGAGGACCATTCAGACTTTAGAAGATATATTGCATGCAGTTGTGATGGATTTCAGTGGTGGATGGCAAGATTCTTTGTACTTAGTTGAGTTTTCTTACAACAACAGCTACCAAGTGACTATTGGAATGGCTCCATTGAAGCTCTATATGGTCGCAAGTGCAGATCTCCCGTTTGTTGGGAAGAGGTTGGCGAGAAACAGCTTTCTACTCCTAAGGTTGTGCAGCATATGAAAGATCAGATTGAGTTGATTCGGAGTAGGATGAAAGCTGCACAAGATAGATATGCTAGCTATGCTAACAGAAGACGCAGACCGTTAGAATTTGAGGTTGGCGATCGGGCATTTCTGAAGATTTCTCCTTTCAAAAGTGTGATGAGGTTCAGATTCAAGGGTAAGTTAGCTCCTAGATTCGTTGGTCCCTTTGATATTGTTAAGCGGATTGGACATTTTGCTTATAGATTGAAGCTGTCTGATGAGTTAGCAGCGATGCATGATGTGTTTCATGTGTCAGTGTTGAGAAAATATGAGCCAGATCCATCCCATGTGCTGAGAACTGATGAATTAGAGCTAGACCAGACCCTGAGCTATGTTGAATATCCAATGCAGATTCTGGACAGGAAGGAGAAGCAGTTGAGGAATAAGGTTATACCGTTGGTGATGGTCCAATGGAGCAAGCATGGGCGTGAAGAGGCTACCTAGGAAGTTGAGGAAAAGATGAGACAAGAGTGGCCTCATATGTTTGAGCTATGACGGCAGCGTTCAGGTAACTTCTAGTTTGATTGATTTAAGTGATTTTGCTGCTGAATTGAGATTCTGTTTAGTGTTGTGTTGTACTCGGCAATATGGCATGAGTATGTGAGAAATGGTGTCTAGTATACTGTATCGTGAATAAGCTATATTACTGTTGTGATTTTGATTTGATTACTTAACTGATTTCGAGGACGAAATCGATTTATAATGGGGGAGAGTGTGAGGACTAGAAATCTGTTAAGTACGATTTAATGGCTAAACAGATTTTGGGTTAATATTTTTCACGGAAATGGTGATTTCTGGGTGTTCAAATTTGACATAGAGTTAATCAGCGTTGAATTTGGAGTTCAGTAGTTGCATATCGGGAACTATTTTCAGTAGCAATTCAGGTTTGAGGTTCATCGCTGGGAGAAGCTAGGCCAGCAGCATTCTTGCGCAGGGTCTAGCGGGAATTCAGATGTTGGTATTCAGTGGTAGCGTGAACAGATGTCAACGCTAGTCAAAGTTACTGTGTAGCGAGAGGAATCTATTAGAGTTAGCACGTGGATGCGAGAAGCTGTTGCGTGTTGGTCAACGCAGCTAGGTTGACAGCTGGTGTTGATAGCGCTGAGCAGATGTTTCTAGCGAGAGAGAGATCTGTTCAAATGTCGCTAGCGGGAGAGATCTGTTTCAACTGTGGAAGCTATGCTACGTCGTTTTGATTAGTTGGTGCGACCTTGTTTGCTGTGGAGTTAGTAACTTGTTGAGGCATCTGAATCTTATCAGCATGACCAGCAGAGGGCGAAAACTGGATTCAGCTTTGAGAGAACTTTTACCTTAGTTTAAGCAGAGACCTGAATTGCTTAGAACAGCAGTGATTCGAGGATTTATATATATACCAAGTGTTGCTCAACACTTAGAGTATTTTCGACCCCGATATTTCTTATCACCTTCTCCAGTAAACCCTCGATAGATACTGTTCATTCGAACCCTTCTCCGATAAATTGCCATCGATTTCCGCCGTTCTTTGGAGCGAGATTGGTGGAGCTGAGCTCGTCTTGAGTAGCTCTTTTGATTTATACCAGTTAGGTGGCTTGAGTTGACGTTGGAGAGGGAGCACGAAGTAGCGGTGTTGCTCGAACGTTTTTGCAAGACCAGACCCGAGAGTTCTTCAGCTCTCTTGAGCTTTTGGGTAAGTGATTTTGAGCTTAGTTATAGCTGTTAGAAGCTGCTTTGATAGGTAGAACCAGATTTGAGTTCTTTACCGTAGGCAGTATGTTGTAGAAGCTAGGATCTGAACTCAATATTGAGATGCCTTAACAGATTTAGTTTCTGGACAGCTTCTGTTGTGTGCCGTGACCAGTGAGGAAGCAGTTGGGCAGGTTGAGTAGTCGTGCCTGGTGAGATCTGTTGAGGTAGCGACAAAGCGTGCTAGTATTTGAGGCATGAAATCTGTGCTATGTGATTTATGTGTTTACGTGAACAGCTTGGTTGAATGGATATGTTCTGTTTACGTATTATATTCATGTTGAAATCGGATTTGAATTTCATGGCATTCATGCATACATATTTAGCCTTTGATCGATTGAGAACTTGAGATAGAGCCACGTTGTGACCGGCATACAGATGTGTCATGCCTGAAAGGTTCAACGCTATTATCGGAGTGGTGACCAACTGATTGGTTGTGTCTGAAAACCCCCGAGCTGTGATGGCTGACGGGCCTGATGATCACGGACCGATGATTTCCCCGATTGATACACTGTGCGGGTATAGAGGCTCGACTGAGATTACTGCCAGCTGATTAGCAGGCCTTGATGACCGATTCCTTTGACAGCCGCATGCATTCATGACTTAAAATACTGCATGTTTATGATTTGTTGTTATATTGTTGCTCATTCGTACTGAGGCTTGACCTCGTATTCTTTTCCTGCTTGTGTGTTGTTTGGTTCTGTGTGCCCAGTTGCAAGATCTTCAGGTAACCAAGCTGTGAGGTTTGAGATTTTGGTTTAGTGATTAATTGTGTTGATTTGGGATTAATCACGTGTGTTTTGAGGAATTGGCGAAAGAAATGAAGTTCCTGCTGAAATTTCAGTCGCAGCGCTTGGTTAGGAAATGAGAATTTTCGATTTTTGGATAAAGTCAACGCTGGTCAACGGTACTGTAGCTCCTGCTGATGGGTTTTGAATCAGCAGAGATGACGTCAGCGTGACGCATGAAGATCTGCTGGTTTTGGTTTGAATTGAGCTGCTGCTGGTAGACATCGCGCGTAGTGTGAGGTTGAGCGGGGAATTGACGCGTGTTAGTCAACGTTTTGGAATGTTGGCTATTGAATTCAGCCGATGCGTTTGTGAGAAGAGATCAGCAGATGGTTTGAGAGCTGCCGATAGATATGATGACGTAGGCGTGACGTATTACTTGCTGCTGATTGTTATTGCGTTGTATTGGTTGCTGCTGATCAGCAGGCGCGCAAATGCTAGCGTTGAGAAGCGGCGTCGTTTGAATTAGTCGAAACGCTGCGTTTTGGAGCTTTTTGTTGAGAGTTCAGCAGATGCGAAATTTCAAAGGCGTTGAGATGCGTCGTCGTTTTGAGTGACTTCGCGCGACCAGCAGATGGTTAGTTTTGCTCGCGAAAGTTGTGTCTGCTGATATTTGCTACGGCGTCGTTTTGGTTAGTTGGAACGGTGTCGTTTTGAGATGTTTTGTGCGATTGTTTATTTGATAGTTGCTGCTGAATTTAACGAAAAGGAAAAGAGGTTTGCTGCTGATTGCCTCCTGCTGATTTCTTTGATTGATTTGTATGAATCAGCAGGTGAGATTTGAAGA
>KV014922.1:190950-209740 GCA_001598015.1 Dorcoceras hygrometricum | reverse complement strand
TGTTTGTGAAGAAGAAAGATGGCACTATGAGGATGTGCGTGGACTTCAGACAGTTGAATAAGGCCACGGTGAAGAACAAGTATCCTCTGCCGAGGATTGATGACTTGTTCGATCAGCTGCAGGGATCGGTTGTTTACTCGAAGATTGACTTGCGCTCTGGTTATCACCAGTTGCGAATTAGAGACGCTGATGTGGCGAAGACAGCATTCCGGACTCGATATGGGCATTTTGAGTTTCTGGTCATGCCTTTTGGATTGACAAATGCCCCTGCTGTCTTTATGGACTTGATGAATCGCGTCTTCAGTGAGTATATCGATCGATTCGTTATTGTCTTCATAGATGACATCTTGGTGTATTCGAGGAGCAAGAGAGAGCACAAGGAGCACTTGAGACTTGTATTGCAGAGATTGAGAGACTCGCAACTCTATGCTAAATTCAGCAAGTGTGAGTTTTGGCTTGACAGGATTATCTTCTTGGGTCACGTGATTTCAGCGCAAGGGATTTCTGTAGATCCGAGCAAGGTCGAAACAGTGCTTAACTGGGAGAGACCTCGAAATGTTTCAGAGATCCGCAGTTTCTTGGGATTGGCCGGCTATTATAGGCGTTTCATTGAGAAGTTTTCTTCGATAGCCAGGCCTATGACGCAGTTGACTCAGAAAGATAAGAGATTTGTTTGGACTGATGAGTGCGAGTGCAGTTTTCGGACGTTGAAGGAGAAGTTGACTACTGCTCCTGTTTTGGCCTTACCGTCTGGCTCCGGAGGATTCGTTGTGTGCTCCGATGCTTCTCTGAGTGGATTAGGGTGTGTGTTGATGCAGAACGGGTACGTGATTGCATATGCGTCTCGACAGCTGAAGCCTCACGAGACGAGGTACCCGGTTCATGATTTGGAGTTGGCTGCGATAGTGTTTGCCTTGAAGATTTGGCGGCATTATCTCTATGGTGAAGAATTCGTGGTGTACACCGACCACAAGAGCCTGAAATATATCTTCACGCAGTCGGATTTGAATATGAGGCAGCGACGCTGGATGGAATTGCTTAAGGATTTCGATTGTGAGATTCAGTATCAGCCTGGACGAGTGAACTTGGTAGCAGATGCTCTAAGTCGAAAGACCCAGCCTGAGATGTTAGCATCCTTGAGTATTTCGAAAATTCATGAGGAGTTGAGTACTTCTGGTTGGCGATTCCAGCCGGGTGATCAGTATTTCTACGTTTCGTCTCTTCAGGTGGAACCGCAGATTGTGATGTTGAAGATCTGCTGGTTTTGGTGCGAATAGAAGTTGCTGCTGGTAGATTTTGTGTTTAGCGCGAGATTGAGCGTGAAAGTGACACGTGTTAGTCAACATTTTGGAGTGTTGACTATTATTTCAGCAGATGGCTTTTTAGATTCAGCAGATGCGCTTGTGAAAGAGAGATCAGCAGATGGTTGAGAGCTGCTGATAGATTTGATGGCGTAGGCGTGACGTGATGTTTGCTGCTGATTGTAATTTCGTTGTATTGCTTGCTGCTGATCAGCAGATGCGCAATACTAGCGTTGAGAAGCGGCGTCGTTTGAGTTAGTGGAAACGCTGCGTTTTGAGCTTTTCGTTGAGAGTTCAGCAGATGCGCAATTTCAAAGGCGTCGAGATGCGTCGTCGTTTTGAGAACTTCGCGCGATCAGCAGATGGTTTGTTTTGCTTGCGAGAGTTGTTGTCTGCTGATATTTGCTGCGGCGTCGTTTTGGTAAGTTAGAACGGTGTCGTTTTGCAGTGTTTGCGCGCGATTGTTTATTTGATAGTTGCTGCTGAATTAAGCGAAGAGGAGAAGAGGGTTGCTGCTGATTGTCTCCTGCTGATTTCTTTGATTGATTTGTATGAATCAGCAGGTGAGATTTGAAGAGGTATTTATAGAAGTGTTGATCGACACTTAGATTATTTTTGAGCCAGTTATCTCTTTATCTCTTCTTCTCCAACCCTCGACGAGTTACTGTTCACCATCTTCTTCTATCGCCATTTCCTGTCGATTCCAGCCTCTGTTTTTGAAGATCTTAGTGGCGCTGGATTCCCCTTGCTTCGCTCCTTAGTTTGCTACCCATTTGAGTAGTTGATTTGCGCTGGAAGTGGAAACGCGAAGTTGTTGGACTTCGAAGCTTTTGAGGAAAGCCTGTGCGAGCGTTCTGCTGCTAGCGTGAGCTGTTTGGGTGAGCAATTCTTGTAGTTGAGCTCGGTTTTAGTAGTTATTGCCTTCGTGGAAGTGTAGAATTTGGAGTAACTTCTGGCAGTAGGTTTAACGTGTTGATGATTAAGAATTTAGCTAAGATATTAGCTGTGTTGTAACAGATTTCAGCTTCCAGGAAGTGACCTGCTGCGTGATTTGAGCCAGGAGGAAATCTGTTAGGTAAATTGAGGAATTGAGGTACGAATTGAGCAACTCTTAGCAGTTTAGGCGTGAACATGGTTGTGATCGATGTTATGGATTTGCTGATGTGAATTCTGTGTTTATACGTGTTACAGTTTGTGGAATTGATTGAGTTCTATATTCTGTTTCATGAAATGAATTGTATGCATTGCGCATTGATTATTGAATGACATTCATTGCATACATCTTGAGCCTTTGACAGATTGATTTGATTACCTGATTGGGTGCCACGTTGTGACTGGCCGACTGTTGAGTCGTGCCCGAAAAGTCCAACGCTATCGTCGGAGTGGTGACTACCGGATTCGAGTGTCTACCACCGAGCTGTGATGGGCTGACGGGCCCCGATGATCACGGACCGATGATTTCCCGGTTGATAGACCGTGGTATAGAGGCTGATTTGAGTTGCCAGTTGATAGACTGGTCTAGCTATCCGACTTTTTGCTAGCCCTCATGCATTCATAGCATTGATTATAGCTTGTTGTATGTTTTCTGCTTTGATAGCTCTTCGTACTGAGGCTTGACCTCGTATTTTCTTTTCCTGCTTTTGTTGTTTGGGTCTGTGTTACCCATTTGCAGGAGTTTCAGGTAACCAAGCTGGACCGAGTGGAAGTTCAGTTGGTCGATCCCCGCATCCCTGAGTCCCAGTTTACTTATGATATGTATTGAACCGGGGAATGCCTCGTGTTTTATTATTTGGGGGATCTGTATTTTGAATTGATTTATGTGGTTACTTGCAGTATCGAGTTGAGTAAACTTTATTTTGAATATCGAATATTTTGAATGAATGATTTGAAGTTCAGGCCTTTGTATTTCGAAAAATTTTTAAGCCCTGATTTTAAGCTTCCGTGATTATGCGCTTATTAGGTGTTAATTGTTAGTAATTAGCACGGGGCCTGACACAAGCTGGATAGACTGGAACCCCAGCTGGTCCATCCCCATTTCTTTGAGTCCCAGTTATTATTTTATTATGTATTGATCCAAGGGATGCCCTGAGGTTATATGTATTTGGGGATCATTGTTGATTTGATATTTGTTTACCTGTTGTTGTATGAGTTTTGATTTAACTTGTTGGATATGACTATTTTGAAGACATGATTTGGTTCAGGCCCAACTTTATTTCGAAAATTTTTAGCCCTATTTTATGCTTCCGCATTTATATGCTTAATTGTGCTATTAATCCTTGTTAATTAGCACGAGGCCTGACAAAAAATGCAGTGTTCAAGTGCCGACGCGTAGACAAGCACAGTGATCAAGTGCATATCGGATCACTAAGCGCAACTATAATCAGTTCATCATAGGGATCTCAGTCCTTGGGTAGACTGGATCAGAACTGATTATTATATCCCAAAGAATAAGGGATACAATCACTAGTGCTGGATTGCAGTTCTATGAGGATAAAGTTTAATGTATCCTTGAAGAATTGGTTCAATCAACAAGTGAAAGAAAGGTGTGATTGTTGATGGTATGGATGAGGTGTCTAAATGGACCAAGAGAACAAGCAAGTAACACAGTGGCTCTTGACGACAAGAATAGATTCAAGATGGTTAAGTACAAATCAGCTTGACCTGAAGAAGGACAGCTCGGAATAGAGAAAACCGAATCATGAGATCTGGTCAAGCTGGATGCTTTTGAGAGGGATGAGGCAGCTAGCTTTATGATATCTGTGAGAAGTTTTACGAGCTCGAAGTAGCCTCGCAGATACAGATGGATAAAGACTCCTATAGTGAAAGAAGTAACCAGATGGGAAGGAAACCAGCTGGGTAACAAGCTCAGAGCCCAGAAATGCCTTCGTGTAATGAACAAGCCAGCTTGATGCAAAGAAACCAGTTGGTTAAGTTCAAACAAGCCTGGCAAGAAGAGTTGTGGCCAAGAGCAGAAAAGAACAGAACAAGAGCAGCTGTGAACAAGAGCATATGACAACAGCAAATTAGAAATCAGCTCAAGAGTAGTTGCAAGCAAGAGCAGTAGAGTTGAAGAAGCAACCAGCTCAAAGTAAAGACCAGCTCAGTGCAAATCAGACTGGAGATAAGCTGGCAAGCTGGTTAAGGTCAAACCAATCCGAATAGCATGACAGATGCTATCATATCTACGAGCAAAGCGATTGAATACAAGACTATAGGAAGATTGCTTTTAAGTATTCAAATCGATTTGCTTATGTTGTCTTCTCAAGTACAGTGCTCACGTGCTTAATGTGAAGAAAAGGATGCAACGCATTAAAAGACAAAGGACGCAAAGTACAACAGTGTCAGAAGAATTTCAACGGCTACAACTTCGTGTCCAATGAGCAAATCTGCGCAAAGGCTATATATAACAAGAGCAGAGCACAAGCAGAGGAATGCACGCACAAGAGAGAAGTCAAAATAGTGTTGTGCGAAATATTCAAAGTACAATTAAGTCGACAGCACAAGCTCTGGGAAGACATTGGCAAACCAGCTCGGACAGGAGCACTTCCTAGTGTGTGAGATTTTATCTTAGAGAGATTGAGTGTACACTGTAATCTCACACACGATTCACTCATATATTTGAAATTTGAGCGAAACATATATTGAGTGAATCAAAAACAAAAATGACTTCCTTGTATTCTTTGGACAGAAACGTTAAACAAGTCTATGTAGTCTTTCGCACTGAGACATTAAAGAAGTGTGTGCATCCTTTCTTGGCTAAACAGATTTGGGATAGGATTAGCTAATAGAGTCGTTAACTATCGGGTCATCAGATTTGAAGGTTCTGGTAATTTTCGGATTTTTAGATTTGGCGTAGAACGGATCAGATTTGAGTGAGATCTGGGTGTTCGGATATGTTCCTCGCTGGTTGGAGTGAGTTGCCGCTAGGGGGAAGCAAAACAATGTCGTGTTGGAGTACGCGGATGAGTGTAAGTGATACGATGACGGTTTAACTACAAGCCAGATCTGGTGTTGTGAGGGAAATAGATGTGGTTACAGAATAGGAGTCAACGTTGGTCAATGGTACTGTTTGGACCGGTTCGGTTCGTGAGTGTAGAGTAGATCGGTGCGGTTCAGAGTTGTTCAGATCTGGATGGACGCTGGCAGATTTGAGTGTGTAGGTTCTTCTTCAGATCTGGAGATAGCGCGACGTCGTTTTTATTAGTAGCGCTTGGTTAGTGTAGCGAAGCCAGTTATCGCAAAGACCGGCTCTGAGGGGCTTTTGCCTTAGCGCTAAGATCTGAATTGTCCATGAGAATTTGAATTTGTAGGTGATTGAATTTCACTGTAGCTTTGACTTGGGGATTTAAATATAAGTGTCGATCAACACTTAGAGTATTTTCGAACCCGATATCTCTTATCTTCATCCCCGTGAACCCTTGAATAGCATTGTTCATTCGAACCCTTCTCCACTAGATTTTCGCTGATTTTCCATCGTTGTTTGGAGGAAGATTGGTGGCGTTGGGTTCGTCTTGCTTAGCTCTTTCGATTGATACCAGTTTGGAGACTGGAGTCGTTGGATTTGAAGAACGCGAAGTAGTTGCAGAGTTCGAATATCTTCACGATATCTGGCCAATAGTTCCTATTGAGCCTTAGAGCTTCTGGGTAAGTGATTTTTTCCCATTTTAAGTTTCGTTGAGAGCTGAGTAGTGCTCCGTATAGATGAGGTAGCTGAGTTAAGCTACGAGACTTTAGATTTGAGCTGATTTGCTAGATACTTTGACAGATTTGAGCTAGTAGTAGCTTCTGTTGAGTTTGCCATGAAGCTGCTAGGGCAGTAGACTTTAGCTGGTTGTTGCGCCTTCGTTCTTGTAAGATCTGTGAGGTTTGAGGTACGAATTGAGCTAGACTTAGCAGCTTTGATATCAGCTTTGGGATATTTCTCTCGTGTTTTATTGTTGTGATCTGTGCTTTATTCGTTTATGAAGCCGATTATGTGCTTTTATCCGTTTTGTGTGCGTGTGAGTTATATGCATTGATAAGTGTGAGTCATTCACGCATACATATTGAGCCTGATTTCCTTGAGAGTTTAATTCCTTTGCACGTTGTGATCGGCCGACTAAGCCATCGCGCCTGAAAGGTCCAACGTTGCTGTTGAGGTGGTGGCCGGCTGAGTCGTCGTGCCTGAATACCACTGTGCCCTATGATGGTCGACTGAGTCATCACACCTGAAGATCACGGGATGATGATGATGAGATCTGCACAGCTGAGTCGTTGTGCCTTGTCTATCGATTATATTGGTTGCCCTCATGCATTGCATGTTTGAAATACTGCATGTCTGATATGACTGTTGCTTTATTGTGCTCTTCGTACTAAGGTTTGACCTCGTTTATTTTCCCTGTTTGGGTTGCTTGGGTCTGTGCTGGCCTTAGCAGGTTCTTCAGGTAACCAGGCTGGACAGAGTGGAGCTTCAGCTGGTCGATCCCCATTTTGATTGAGTCCTAGTTATATGTATTGATATTGAGGCAGGGGATGTCCTGTGCCTATTTTATTTGGGGATTTGTAGTTGATTTACTACTTGAGATTGTTACCTGTATTTTAATTATGAACTTATCTTTAATGATATTTTGGTTCAGGCCCAATTTCGAAAAAATTTAGCCCATGTTTTTATGATTCTTCCTCTTAATCGTGGTTTATTGATGTATTAGCGCACCGGGCTTGACATTTTTGGTATCAGAGCTTAAACTGGGATAAGCTTGATTCTTTCTGATCACACTTGAGTCTAGGCACAGAGTTTGAGTTTTGATTTTGACTGACTCTATGATTGTGTGATTCTGATTATCTGCCTCTATGAGTTATCTGCTTGTTTACCTCTGAGTTTTGGTAGATTCCACCGAGGAGAGGTAGGAGTAGAATTTCTAGGCAGGTATATGGGGAGTCTAGAGCCCCGGACAGTGATGAGGATATTGAGTAGCAGAGTATACCTTTGCGTCAACGAGCTACGCAGGCAGAGGTATAGGTGGATGAGGTGATGAGACAGATTGGAGAGATGGAACTAGTGTTGGCTAGGTTCCAGAGGATGAATCCCTCGACGTTTGCTGGTGCTGAGGCTGGTCTGTTGGCTCAAGGCTGGCTAGAGCATATGGAAGAGTTGTTTGACGCAGTAGAGTACTCTCCAGAGAGATTAAGTTAGTCATTTTTCAGTTGAGAGAGCATGCTCAACGCTGGTGGAAGGGTACTTCTCGTGTCATGAGAGAGACTGGAGCTTTGATTTCTTGGGAGAGCTTCTGTGCAGCTTTTCGACAGGAGTATACCCCTAAGTCTTTCTACAACAATCGTGAGCGAGAGTTCGACAATTTGAAGCAAGGGAACTTGAGAGTGAACGAGTATGCCAGGCAGTTTTCTTCACTGTTGTCGTATGTCCCCCATGTTGCAACCAGGAGAGGACGAAGAGGAACAAGTTTCTGAGAGGGTTGAGACCCGAGTTGTTCCGTATGGAGTTAACTGGTTCCCCTGCGACTTATGCTGAGGCCGTGGATAGAGCAGTGGACATTGAGGAGAGTCTGATGGAGGTGCAGAATCAGGTTCAGCCGACAGCTGGACGTAGTTTCCAACCTGGGCCAGAAGCGATACCTTCTTTCCAATCTCCTCAAGTACCACAGCAGTCGAATTGTCAGAGGTTCAAGCCTCCAGGGAAGCAGTTTAAGAAGCGTTCGAACTCGAGTTCTTCTGGTTCAGTTAGTTCTGGTGGTAGTGGCTCCGGAGGAGGAGTGACTTGTGGACAGTGTGGAGGTCGTCACATGACTTTGCAGTGTCATGGATTACAGAGTCTTTGCCATAACTGTGGGCAGCCTGGACATTTTTCTTGAGTGTGTTCGGCTGGAGGGTAGTCCGTGAATCAGTCGCAACAAGGTTCAGCTGGTGGTTCTTCGCAGAGACCGCAGCCTTTTGCTCAGTCCCAATGATCAGATTTCCAACCACGAGAACCGTCTAGGTTTGGAGGACCTTCGAGACCTCAGTTTCCGGGGCCACAGCAGGACCAGGTGAACGCTTTGACGAGAGAGCAGGTCGATGAGATACCTGGAGGAGTGATTGCAGGTACTTGATTTATCTTTGACTTTCCTGCACGAGTTTTGTTTGATAATGGAGCATCACACTCCTTTATATCTGAGTTGTTTGTTCATGAGTGTGGGTTGAGTTCTTCCCCACTGTGTGATGTTGTCTCCTTATCTACCCCTACTGGCGTGAGTTTTTTGTCCCGTGAGGTGGTGTTGGATTGTGTTCTTAGGTTTGATGAGCATGTGTTGGTGACTAACCTGATTGTTCTGGAGATTAGAGATTTTGACTGTATCTTTGGAATGGGACGTGTGTCCAGCTTTAGAGTGACAGTTGGTTGTTTCCATGGTGTAGTGAGATTTAGGCCTGAATTTGGAGAGAAATGGGATTTCTATGGTGCCGATTCGCGACCTAAGATTCCTTTAGTGTCTGCCATGGAGATGTTTAGTTTGTTGTCGCTAGAGAATTCCGGGTTTATGATTTATACCTTGGATGTTTCCCATGAATCGAGAGTAGGGTTGAGAGATGTCCCTATTGCTCGAGAGTTCCCTGATATGTTTCCGGATGAGATTCCTGGATTTCCTCCGAGACGGGAGATTGATTTCAGCATATAATTGGTGTCAGGGACAGCTCCGATTTATAGAGCTCCGCATCGGTTGGTGCCAGCTGAGTTGAAGGAACTCAAAGAGCAGTTGCGTGATCTTTTGGAGAAGGGCTTCATTAGACCGAGTATGTCACCCTGGGCAGCTCCGATTCTTTTTGTGAAGAAGAAGGATGGATCTATGAGAATGTGTGTGGACTTTCGGCAGTTGAACAAAGCGACGATTAAGAACAAGTACCGCTACCGAGGATTGATGACTTCTTCGATCAGTTGCAGGGATCTGCAGTATACTCTAAGATTGATCTGCGATCTGGTTATCATCAGTTGCGGACTAGAGATGCTGATGTAGTGAAGACGGCTTTCGGGACTAGATATGGGCATTATGAGTTTTTGGTAATGCCATTTGGATTGAGGAATGCTCCTGCTGTCTTTATGGATTTGATGAATCACGTCTTCAGTGAGTATATCGATCCTTTTGTGATTGTCTTCATAGATGACATCCTGGTATATTCAAGGAATTTCAGAGAGAATAAATAGCATTTGAGACTGGTTTTGCAGAAACTGAGAGACTCACAGTTTTATGTGAAGTTCAGCAAGTGTGAATTCTGGTTGGATAGAGTAGTCTTTTTGGGTCATGTCATTTCTACGCAAGGAAATTCTGTGGATACGAGTAAGGTCGAATCGGTTCTTAACTGGGAGCGACCTAGGAATGTTTCCGAGATCCATAGTTTCTCAAGGTTGGCTGGCTATTATAGGTGTTTCATCGAGAAGTTTTCTTCAATAGACAGGCCTATGACTCAGTTGACCCAGAAAGATAGGAAGTTTGTTTCGAGTGACGAATGTGAGTCGAGTTTCCAGTTGCTTAAGGATAAGTTGACTACTGCCCCTGTGTTGACCTTTCCTTCGGGTTCAGAAGGTTTCGTGGTGTGCTCTGATGCTTCTCTGAGTGGTTTGGGTTGTGTGCTGATGCAGAACGGGCGTGTGATAGCCTATGCGTCTCGACAGTTGAAACCCCATGAGATGAGATACCCCATTCATGATTTAGAGTTGGCTGCGATTGTTTTCGCCTTGAAGATTTGGCATCACTATTTGTATGGTGAGCAATTTGTGGTGTACTCCGACCACAAAAGTTTGAAGTATATCTTCACCCAGTCTGATTTGAATATGAGGCAACGTCGCTGGATGGAGTTGCTATAGGATTTGGACTATGAGATTCAGTATCATCCTGGGCGGATGAACTTAGTGGCCGATGCTTTGAGTAGGAAAGCTCAACTTGCGATGTTGACGTCATTGAGTATATCCAAAGTCCATGAGGAATTGGGGACTTCTGGATGGTGTTTTTGGTCAAATGATCAGTGCTTCGTAGTTTCGTTGTTTCAGGTTGAATCACATATTGTAGCAGACATTAGAGCAGCGCAGAGGACTGATCCGTATGTTCATGAGCTGAAGGTTAAGGCCCAGAATGGTCAGTCTGAAGATTTTTCTGTTGCTTCTGATGGATGCTTGAGATTTTGAGGTAGATTGGTGGTTCCGAACCTGATCAATTTGAAAGATACTATCTTGAATGAGGCCCATTGTAGACGGTACAGTGTGCATCCGGGCGAGAAGAAGATGTATCATGCCTTGAAGTCGCACTACTGGTGGGAAGGCATGAGGAATGATATTTCTGAATATGTAGCTCGTTGTTTGAACTGTCAACAGGTCAAGGCTGAGATAATGAAACCTGATGGATTGCTACAGAGTTTAGAAGTGCCTCAGTGGAACTGGGAGCACATCGCCATGGATTTTGTGACTCACATTCCTCGATTGAATAGAGGATGTGATGTTGTTTGGGTTGTTGTTGATAGACTTGTTGGCGCAGCAGCGGATCCGGATCCCGCTCCCGGGGCGCATCGGAAGATTTTAAAATTTGGACCCTGGAACGGTCAATACACAGTAATTACAGCAACTAAACATGCATAGGATGTTTAGATTGGTACCTTTCTGGCGTCTAGGCGCCTGGCTCCGACCAATTTCACGAGGAAATCGACACTTCAACGGTAGGCGGTTGTCGTCTCCTAATCCGGTCCACGACTGAAATCTTGATCCCTTCGTCTTTCTTCACTAGAAAACACGATGAATATTTCACGGACGGAATCTCCTCGTCGAGACGGTCGGAACAAGTCCGACGGCGGCGGCGGCGCGGCGGCGGTGGGCGGCGACGGCAAGGAGAGGCGGCGGCCGAGAGGAGTGGGAGAAGGGAGGGAGGCGTGCTCTAGGGTTTGTGGAGTGTTTTGTTCAATGCAACCCTAAGGCCTCTATATATAGACTTTCTATGGGCTTGAACCGGCCCAATGGGCCTGGGTCGGAACCAGTCCCAGAGTGCACATTCGTTTCAAGTCCATCACCGTGGCTCCATCATAATCCTGATCGACGATCGGATCGGACCGATCTACACAGTTTATAAAACTAAGTATTATGATGCGAAAACAATTTTTTGGACCACCGAATCCAAAATAGCAGTTTGGCCCCTGCAAGTTTCAAGGATAGTCAAACTAGCCCAAACTTTAGGGAAATTGCATTTTTGACCCTGTTTAATTTTAGGAAGTCGCACTTCCATCCTTTCTCCTCCTATACTCAACACATTGATCTTAATTTCCGTGCGGGAATCGAGAAACCAGTACTTGTGACCCTCAATGGTTCAGGGATACAGCTAGCCGTGGGCTCACAATAATTGTGACTCCGAAATCACAATTTCGGACTAACCCATCGGATCATGGTAAAGCGTCTAGCAACATCGCCCCATGATCCCCTAGGTATCACTGATAGTGCCTGCAAGAACCAGTTGGTCATGGTTAGCGTACAGTACGGTCCTTTCAACACAAATATCCCGATCAGATCAACGACCATTGGTAAATCGAGAGTCGCTAGAGATCCAATAACCATGCATACATCTCGGAGATCAAATAGTGACATCGCGTGTGTTACTAGGTAAACCCATTTACCTAAAACACATCTAGTACTCTGGCCAGAGATTTGGCACACTATTATCTCCTCAGATAGCATAGGATATCCACGCACAAAGGCGAGCGATGAATCCTCGACAATAAATCATCGACTCCTACATGCATCAGGACCTCACCCAATCCCGCCACCTGATGACCCCAACTGAGTCGGTAAACGGGTCAAAGTGAGGCACCTATCATGTAGAGTCTCAATGATGTTTCGAGTAGTGAGGGCTAATCTGTACAACCAAGAACTCGGACTTAATCCACTCGACAAATGGTAACCACTTGGAAAGTCCGAACGAGGGTAGTTCGATAGATCACCAGGTCACTATCCATCTGCATGCAGAACATCACAATGTTCCCTACCACTGAAACGTGGTACTTCACATCACAGATGTTAGTCTCAAACTCGGGCGGCCTTATCCTCATTTTGACGGCCCAATCGACTAGGAACGAGTTTAGAACACACAGTGACTATTAGATGTGTTTTATGATAGCCATCAAATCCACTATCACATCTAACATACACTATGGTGCATTCTAGGTCTTTATCCAACGTAATTGTTAACATTATAAAATAATGAAGATAAAGAATGTCATATAATAATACGAATTTCATAAATAAAGATCATTTTACAAAGAGTCAGTAAGAACCCACACGCCACAAGTTGGCTAGTTGGGCACCTTATCTAACAAGACTTTTGAAATCATCCCATTTAATTCCCTATGATGTGAGGTGTTCAATGAATAACATGGCGAGACAGTACATCAACCATGCGGTGAGATTGCATGGAGTGCCGGTTTCGATAGTTTCTTATAGATATCCAAAGTTTACTTCCTGATTTTGGAAGAGTTTTCAAGAAGCGATGGGTTCGAGATTGGCTATGAGTACAGCCTATCACCCACAGACAGATGGTCAATCTGAGAGGACCATTCAGATTTTAGAGGATATGCTGCGAGCAGTGGTGATGGATTTCGGTGGTAGCTGGCAGGATTCTTTATCCTTGGTTGAGTTTTCGTATAACATAGCTACCAGGTGACTATTGGGATGGCACCTTTTGAGGCTTTGTATGGTTGTAAGTGTAGGTCACCGATATGCTAGGAGGAGATTGGTGAGAAGCAGTTGTCTACTCCTGAATTGTGCAGCACATGAAAGATCAAATTGAGTTGATCCAAAATAGGATGAAAGCTGCTCAAGATCAACATTCTAGCTATGCTAACAAACGACGCAGACCTTTGGAGCTCGAGGTTGGCAATCGAGTGTTTCTCAAAGTTTCTCCTTTCAAGAGCATGATGAGATTCAGATTTAAGTGTAAATTGGCTCCTAAATTCGTTGGTCCGTTTGAGATTGTTGAGAGGATCGGACAGTTGGCTTATGATTGCAGCTGCCTGAGGAGTTAGCAGCGATGCATGATGTGTTTCATGTATCAATGTTGAGGAAATATGAGCCAGATGCGTCCTATGTTTTGAGGACTGATGAAGTAGAGCTGGATTCTACCTTAAGCTATGTCGAATATCCAGTGCAGATCCTGGATAGAAAGGAGAAACAGCTGAGGAATAAGGTTATAACTTTGGTGATGGTCCAATGGAGCAAGCATGGTCGTGAGGAAGCTACTTTGGAAGTTGAAGAAAAGATGAGATAAGAGTGGCCTCATCTGTTTGAGCGATGGCAGCAGCATTCCAGGTAACTTTATGGTTTGTTGATCCGTGCCTTGAGTAGTTTCTGTGCTTATGATTGTTGTTTTGTCAACCATTGAGTTATGTTGGGCGTTTTGGCATGGGTGTGTTGTGAATGGTGTCTAGTATACTGTGCAGTACGTATGCTAGTGTGTGTTGTGTGTTGATCTGATGCCGTAAGTTGATTTTGAGGACGAAACCCATTTCTAGTGGGGGAGAATGTGAGGATTAGAAATGGTTAAGTACGGTTTCTTGGCTAACCAGATTTGGGCTAGGATTAGCTAATAGAGTCGTTAACTATCGGGTCTTCAGATTTGAAGATTCTGGTGATTTTCGAATTTTCATATTTCACGTAGAAAGATAAGATTTGAGTGAGATCTGGATGTTCGAATCTGTTCCTCGCTGGTTGGAGTGAGTTGCCGCTAGCGGGAAGCGAAACGATGTCGTTTTGGATTACGCGGGTGAGTGTAAGTGATACAATGACGTTTTGAATACAAGCCAGATCTGGTGTTGTGAGGGAAACAAATGTGGTTAGCAAAGAGGAGTCAGCGTTGGTCAATGGTACTGTTTGGACCTATCCGGTTCGTGAGTGTGGAGCAGACCGGTGTGGTTCAGAGTTGTTCATATCTGGATGGACGCTGGCAGATTTGAATGTGTAGGGTCTGCGTCAGATCTGGAGATAGTGCGACGTCATTTAGCGTTCGTGAGCGGGTTTTCTTTGCGATGCGGTTTTTATTAGTAGCACTTGGTTAGTGTAGTTTAGCCAGATTTGAGTTATCGCGGAGACCAGCTCTGCGGGGCTTTTGCCTTAGCGTTAAGATCTGAATTGTCGATGAGATCTGAATTTGTCGGTGATTTACTTTCACTGTAGCTTTGACTTGGGGATTTAAATATAATTGTCGATCAACACTTAGAGTATTTTCGAACCCGATATCTCTTATCTTCATCCCCGTGAACCCTTGAATAGCATTGTTCATTCGAACCCTTCTCTGCTAGATTTCCGCCGATTTTCCACCGTTGTTTGGAGAAAGATTGGTGGCGCTGGGTTTGTCTTTCTTAGCTCTTTTGATTGATACCAGTTTGGAGACTGGAGTCGCCGGATTCGAATAACACGAAGTACTTGCAGAGTTCGAATATCTTCGCGATATCTGGCCGATAGTTCCTACTGAGCCTTAGAGCTTCTGGGTAAGTGATTTATTCACATTTTAAGTTTCGTTGAGAGCTGAGTAGTGCTCCGTAGAGATGAGGTAGCTGAGTTAAGCTACGAGACTTTAGATTTGAGCTTATTTGCTAGATACTTTGACAGATTTGAGCTAATAGTAGCTTCTGTTGAGTTCACCGCGCAGCTGCTAGGGCAGTAGACTTGAGTTGGTTGCTGCGCCTTCGTTCTTGTAAGATCTGTGAGGTTTGAGGTACGAATTGAGCTAGACTTAGCAGCTTTGATATCAGCTTTGGGATATTTCTCTCGTGTTTTATTGTTGTGATCTGCTTTATTCTTTTATGAAGTTGATTATGTGCTCTTATCCCTTTTGTGTGCGTGTGAGTTATATGCATTGATAAGCGTGAGTCTGATGTGCATTCATGCATACATATTTGAGCCTGATTTCCTTGAGAGCTGAATTCCTTTGCACGTTGCGATCGGCCGGCTGAGCCGTCGCGCCTGAAAGGTCCAACGTTGCTGTTGAGGTGGTGGCCGGCTGAGTCGTCGTGCCTGAATACCACTCTGCCCTATGATGGTCGGCTGAGTCGTCGCACCTGAAGATCACGAGATGATGATGATGAGATCTGCACAGCTGAGTCATTGTTCCTTGTCTACCGATGATTCTTGGTAGCCCTCATGCATTGCAAGTTTGAAATTTCATGTCTGATATGACTGTTGCTTTATTGTGCTCTTCGTACTGAGGTTTGACCTCATTTCTTTTCCCTGTTTTGGGTTGCTTGGGTCTGTGCTGGCCTTATGTCAGGCCTCGTGCTCTAAACAGACAACACATGCGGAAGCATAACAAAAAGTGCGTAAAATTTTCACGTTTAGGCCCGACGGTTTAAAACATATAATTTAAAATAGCAGAATACTCAAAATAAGTTCCCAGTTACAAAACCACGAATACTAGCATAACAAAATAACATGTACCAGACTCCCTAACGGGATACAACGACAAAGCACAGGGCATCCCCCTGGCTAACTGATACATATATATAAATATGCTATAAGCAACTGGGACTCGCTAACCACCTCTCGGGGCACCACCAGCTGGGTTAAAACCACGACCAGCTACAAAACCTGGGTTCCCTGAAAACAATACAAAACAAGGAAACAAACCAAGCCCCGGAGGGACATGGGGTCAAACCCCAGTACGGAGAGCAACTATAAATCAGCAGTAAACAGCAAGAATAAAATGCAGATGCTATGCATGAGATACTGGACAACAATGATGACTCCAACCGAGAAAGGAAGTCAAGGAAGATCAATGCACACTCAACTGAATCTGCAACAACTGTGGCCACTGGGTGTGTTCCAAGTGTGGTATCTAGCCACTCGCCGGGACACAACACCCGAATACAGATGCATCAAACAACTCGCCCTGCGGTTGCCCAACCTATGAACTATGGTAGTTAGCCACTCGACGCATAGGGGCTAACATAACCCAACAGGGGAGATGAGAGTGCGGTATTGCCGCTCGCCCTCGCATCCTGGTAAGAAATACAGCAAGAACAACAACGAAACGATGGCAATAAATCTGGAATGAGATGCCAATGCGTGTATGCGCATGCTGGAATAACAATAAGCATAAATCATATGCAAAACAAAAACACCAGCATGTATACACCAAAGAACACACGGCCAAACACAAACAGCAGCCCCACAAGGCAATTCTACACGGCCTCCAGCAACTAGCCATCTCACAAATTATTCGAGCCATTCATACGCTGCATTTACAAGCTTAAACCGTACCTTAATTCCCACAAGGAACGAAGCAAGTCACAGCCTGCACAAATCTGTCCAAATACACAATGCACAGATTTCAGGGAATTGCAACCAAACTCACGGCCAACCACTACAAACACACGGCCAGAAACTCAAAAGCTCACGACTGGAATTAAACACTAAATCCAGGAATTAACACCCTAATACAACTAAACAGGGAGCTAAATCACAACTAGGAAACGAGATCTCAACACCTAAACTCGAAGCTACCTGCACGCACAACCCACGGCCGAGAGCAGCAGCTTCGCGATCTCTCCACAGCGAACACTAGCTTCCGAAACTGGTATAGGGTGAAAGAGCTTCTCAAACCAGCAGGTACCAATGAACCAGCAGGTACCAACAAACCAACCAGTCGACGCACAAGAAATAACCTTCGCCTAATTCCCACGTGCGTAAATACTAAACCAGCAGGAACAACTTTACTAATCAGTCGACACCAACAATTTCCCAAACCAGCAGACGCAAGGAACCAACTGCTGATTCTGAAACAACGCCACAACAAATCGCAAAGCAAACTAACGGCTGGTTCTCGAAACGGCGTCGCACAGGATTCACTGTTCCTACTGCCAGCAGCTGGACGTCCAATCACAAGACCAACACAACGCAAAGCGCTACGCTCTGCTGATACCAGCAGCAACATCAAAATGTGGCGTCGCTCCACTGACGTCAGCAAAACCAGCAGGAGTCTTTTCACAAAACCAACCACCTGCTGAATCTCCTAGCGCTATCAAAACGACGACGCATCCTGTTCGCGCTAAAGGAAAGTTGACCCGCGTTGACAACCAGCAGGCACAACTTTACAAATCAGTCGACGCATGTAAACACACGCAAAGCAAACTATCGACTGATTCTCGAAACGGCATCGCTTCAACTAATCCAAACGACATCGCACCAAACCAGACGCAAGCACCTCGCTAAATACCAGACGCACGCTACAATGCTCAACCAGCAGGATACAATTTCTAACCAGTCGCAAGCTACGGGAACTTTGACCCGCGTTGACTCCCACCGACCAAAACCAGCAGGCACGCCAACGACACTAGTTCCTCAAACAACACTAAAAAGCGTTCTCTACAGAAACACGCTAATGCAATGACTGGATACAAAAACAAATTAAAACCCCCAACGACTGATTTCTTCAAAAGCGATCCAGACGCAGCAAAACGCTTACGTCAGCACGCCAACCAGCAGGTACCTCAAATATGCGAAAATACAAAATCTCCAGAATTGCTCAACACACGAAAAGGAACCCGAAAATGCAACTCAAACCTCGAAACCAAGATTCCAAACCAACAGAATCTCTATAAATCGATTAATTCCAATGATTAATCTCAATTAACAAATCCAGGTCTCACATTTCTCCCCCACTAAAAAGGATTTCGTTCTCAAAATCAACAACACTTCAACTACTAAATCACAGCAGCAAGATATAAAACAGGAACTCGCCCAACACAGGCCAAGAGTTCAAGATAACTGAGCAAACAATTTACAACAACTAGGGAAGAAAATACAGCCAAAAGCTACAAACTACTGGAAATTTAGCTCAACAGCTACTCAAACAGATGCGGCCACTCGCGCTGCATCTTTTCTTCCAGTTCCCAAGTAGCTTCTTCCCTTCCATGTTTGCTCCACTGCACCATTACCAACGGAATGGTCTTATTCCTCAACTGTTTCTCTTTTCTGCCAAGGATCTGCAAAGGATATTCCTGATAACTCAACGACTGATCTAGCTCTACCTCGTCAGTTCCAAGCACGTGAGACGGATCTGTCTCATACTTCCTCAACATCGACACATGAAACACATCGTGAAGAGAGGATAACTCTGACGGCAACAACAACCGATACGCTAAAGGGCCAATCCTCTCGACAATCTCATACGGACCAACATAACGAGGGGCTAACTTTCCCTTGCGTCCAAAGCGCATCACACTACGAAACGGAGAAACCTTGAGAAATACACGATCACCAACCTGAAACTCAAGAGGTCGACGCCTCTCGAAACAGGAAAAACAACGGGAAGAGAGGATAACTCTGACGGCAACAACAACCGATACGCTAAAGGGCCAATCCTCTCGACAATCTCATACGGACCAACGCAACGAGGGGCTAACTTTCCCTTGCGTCCAAAGCGCATCACACTGCGAAACGGAGAAACCTTGAGAAATACACGATCACCAACCTGAAACCCAAGAGGTCGACGCCT
>KV014922.1:139311-169113 GCA_001598015.1 Dorcoceras hygrometricum | reverse complement strand
AAATCTTTTCCATATAAGCAAACGATCGTATTTCAAATACTTAGAGCTTGCGCCTGGAATTACTTTGGAAATCAGCACTCCATCCCATCATCGTTGTCAAGAACTTCGACTGGAAAAACGCTTGGAAGAATTCATCTGCTGATATACATACGCGCCATCTGCTGTGCTGATTCCTTTAGCAAAAACGATGTCGTGTCAACTTATTCAAGTGACGCCGTTTTGCTATCTTCGAAATATATCTGCTGGTAAACACCAAGTAGAGCATCTGCTGGTTTGAGTCACTGTAGCCATCTGCTGAAACAATGCATCTGCTGAAATCTCTAAATAACGCTTCTGCTGAATCAATCCAAAACGCTGTCGTTCCAACTAAATCAAACGCTGTCGTTGACACTTCTTAGCAAAACACGATAGAACTCAAATCGAATACCATCTGCTGAATCTTCACGAATAACTGCTGTAGCTCTTCAAGAAGGTATCTGCTGAACTGTAACTGTGCATACCAACGACGTCGTTCCACCTTATCAAGACGCCGTCGTTTAGCACTCCTCCAACTAATCAACTGCTGATCTCTTCATGAAAACTCCAACTGATAAAATAGCACTTGTTGAATGCGACAACTGATCGATCAATCCATTTTGTCTTTTTGTTATCACCAAAACTTAATAAATATTGTTCTAACAATGTAGCTGGGAATTGACGTGAGATTTAATGTTAGATGGCTGCTTGTGCATTGCCGTGGATGTTGATGTGTGCATATGTGATTGCTGTTGATTTTAACTACTATGTTTATGCATACACGCATTTCCCATATTGCATTCATATCTCAGTTGCAGCCATTGTTTTGTATCCCGTTGTACTGCTGTTGTTTCTTACCAGGATGCGAGGGCGAGCGGCAATACCGCACTCTCATCTCCCTGCTGGGATTTGTTAGCCGCCATGCGCCGAGTGGTTAACTACCACAGTTCATGGGCGAGGCAACGGCAGGTTGAGTTGTTTGATGCATCTGGTATTTGGGTGCTGTGTTACCACACTTTGAACACACCCCGTAGCCACTGATTCGTTGCAGATCTTTTGGAGCTATGTTTGAGTTCCTTGGCTCCCTTGTTGATTGTAGCCTTCAGCTGTTATCTGGTGTCTCATGCATAGCATCTGCATTTTATCTTATGCATTTTCCTTTAGCTATTTCAGTTTCTCTACGTACTGGGGTTTGACCCCATGTCCCTCTGGGGCTTGGTTGTTTTCCTTGCTTGTGTTGTTTTTAAGGAATCCAGGTTTTACAGCTGGTCGTGGTTTTAACCCAGCTGGAGGTGCCCCAGGAGGTGGTTAGAGTATCCCAGTTGCGTATAGCATATTTATATGTATGAGTACAGTTATCCAGGGGTATGCCTCGTGCTTCGCTATTGTATCCAGTGGTTGGAGTCTGATACTTGTGTTTGTATGCTGTACTGTATTGTTATGGCTGGTAGCCATTTGTTGTTTCATTGATTTCAAAAACTGGGATATCTATTTTGAGTATCGCGCTATTTTTAAATTATACAGTTTTAAACCGTCAGGACAAAAGCGTTTTACCCACTTTTAGTAGCTTCCGCATGTGTTTGTATGTTTTATCTCTGATATGAGCACGAGGCCTGACATTTTTTGTATCAGAGCGTAAACTGGGATAAGCTCAATTTCTTTGATCACACTTGAGTCTAGGTACAGTGTCGTGTGTTGCATGTGCTTGATCTATGTGATTATGTGCTGCATATTTGTGTTATGTGCTATATATGCTGTATATGTTCTGTTTTGCTTGATCCTGTTGAGTGTTTTCATAGATGCCTCCTAGACATCGTGGTAGAGGTAGGGGCAGTTTGAGGAGTCAGCAGGACAGAATGAGGATAGGCATAGTGCTCGCAGTCATACTCGTGTTAGCGACGAGGAGGAAGTTGAGGTTGCGGCACCTCCTGTGGAGAGGATGGATGTCGTGATAGCGCGGTTTCAGATGATGAACCCTCCAGTCTTCAATGGTGATGAGTCCAGTGAGGACGCAGACTCGTGGCTCTGGAATATCATCGGTTTTTTGATCGGGTTCAGTATGATGATGATTTTCGGCTGAGTTTAGTGACCCTCTTGCTCAGGAAGGCTGCAGAGCGCTGGTGGCGAGTCGCGTCGAGTACCTTGTTGGAGACCGGTGTTGGGATCTCTTGGGGCAATTTTTGCGAGACCTTCCGGCAGGAGTATGTACCCGAGTCTTATGTGAATGCCCGGGAGCGGGACTTAGATCAACTGTGAATAAGGCCCTACGGGTAGAACAAGACTGGAAAGCAATCGAAGAAGAGAGACAGTTGAAAAGACAAGTTTTCCAACAGAAGGACCGTATGCAAAAGAAGAAATCGAATAATAACCAGCAGAGGTCTCAAGAAAAAGGACCAATAGTTGTTCAGTCTATCTCTGATGTCCCTAATTCAGGGAATAGGCCTCCATGTCCAACTTGTAAGAAAAACCATGCAGTCCAGTGTCTTTTTGGCCAGAAGGTGTGTTATACCTGTGGCAAGCCAGGCCACATGTCTAGGGATTGTTCCCAGAAGCGACCACTTATAATTGATAGTTAACCTAGAAGAAATAGCTTTGAGGGCGAGTTTACTAACCAATCATGTTATACGAAATATAGAACTTAAGTTACAGGGGAATATTGCTTTCGCAGATTTAATAGTATTGCCGATAATTGGGTTTGATTGAATTTTGGGATAGATTGGTTAACTAAGTATGAAACAGTCATAAATTTTAAGCAGAGGTCTGTTGAAATTAAGATACCAGGCAGGAATTCTTTTTCGTTTAAAGCTGATACATACGATTATACCCTTAAGATAATGTCAACTGTTAAGGCTTAAAGGTGTTTAAGAAATGGATGTTAAGGATTTCTGGTAAGTACTTTATCAATACGTTAAGATATGAAAATTTCTTGAAAGACGTAGGAGTATCGAAAGAATTATCAGATGTCTTTCCAGAAGATGTCTTAGGTTTACCTCCCAATCATGAGTTAGAGTTTACTATTTATTTGGTACCAGAAGCTGTTCCAATTTTTAAGCCTATGTATAGATTGCCCCTAAGAAAATGAAAGGATTAAAAGATCAGTTCCAGGATTTGTTAGGAAAGAGTTTTGTCAGACCCAGTACTTCGTCGTGAGGAGTTTGAGTTTGATTCCTGTATGTTTATGACATCTTCCGGTGGATGGTAATATCGGAACTTGATGCTATGTAATCGGTATTTGTTAGTCGAATCAGTATAAAGTCTGGTTTGATAGACAACATCTGATAGTGTAGCTGTCTTTTTGATGTTGCAACACCAAGTTTATAATCAGTATTCGATTCTTCTTTCAGATGTGTGTTTTTGTTACACAGCTGAATTTCTATGAGGAATATTCTATGTGTGACACTCAGTTGTTGCGCCTTTCCGTATTCAGCTGTCGCATCGTATCATTTGTATTCAAACAGTTGTCCAGTCATTGCACTGTTCCAGGTTCAGTAGCTGGTTGTTAACTTTTGCGTTGACCAATTAAATTTCGTTGACATCTGTTTGCGGTGCAAACGACATCGTTTCATTTAATACGTCTGTTTCAGAGTCACGTCTGTTTGCATTATATGTTGGTGAACAGTAAAGATCTGTTTTGTTTCCAAGTACTGTTCCACTTTGTTGCGTCTGATTTCATTTCAGCGATACGTCTCTTATAGTTGAATTCGATGCTCAGATATGAACCTATTCAAGTAGCGTTAGACTTAACTTATGAAGAAGTTCTAGTAAAGATTCTTTCAAGAGAAAACCGTAAGTTAAGGAATAGAACTATCCCTATGATTAAGATGCAGTGGGAAAATCACACTGAAAGAGAAACTATGTGGGAAAGTGAATCTGATATGTAGAAAAGCTACCCAGATCTCTTCAAGTAAGAAATTTCGAGGACGAAATTATTTTAAGGGGGTAGATTGTAATGCCCAGATATTTTAGAGGCCACAATTAGAAAGTTATGAGATTGAGGGATTACAATGCTATTCTATTCAACTCTTGATTCAAATGAGTTTCAGATTTCAGATATGTATTGTTTAGCTTGTATCATTTAAGAGCTAAATTTCAGATTTGATGTTTACGTAATTTCAGCCTTTATTGAACTTTGAGTTGAGTTTCAGCTTTTCGTGATATCAGTTGTCACACTATGTTAAAGTTAGAATGCAATTGCAGCCGTTGTTTAGCCGATTTGTGCAAGCCAATTTAATCCTTCTTTTTAACTAAAATATTTCGGTTTTGTGCATCAGATTTTACTTTTAAAATGGAGTAGCGCTTTTAAAGGATTTCTTTTGCATATTGATTAAACGTGTTTCTTTCCTAGGCATTTTAAATTCATATATATAGGGTGGTAGCCGCATCATGCATCATAATTTACAAATCAAAATACTTTCCAAAAATCAAGCGGTGCTCTCTCTCTAAGAAACCGAGCAATAGCGCTTCAAAGTTTTGAAGGAGACAAGCGGTGTGTTCATGATTGCTAAACATTGTCTGCGATTGTGTTAAAAATCTCAGGCAAGTAAACTCTGTTTCTTTCTCACTCAGTGAAAGAATATATTCAGTTCTCTTTTGCATGTTGTATGTGAATTTAAAGAAAAGGAAGATGGCTACGGCTGTTCTTCAGGAAAACCAGAAGTTCATGCTCTGTTTTTATGAAAGTTGTGTTTTACTGTATTTTGATCCAGAAATGTTTTAGAAAATGGTTTGATGATGTTCTTCTAGTAGTTTCCTGAGTTTTCCAAAAGATTTCTCTTCGAAGTAGCTTACAAGTAGCTTATTCGATGAATTCCATAAATTTCTTGATATGTTTGTTTTCTTCAGACAAAGGAAACCATCGTTGGTTGTGTTCGCTTTTGCGATTAAGTCTGAAATCTGGTTCTTATACCATCGCTGAAATTCTATGATGAACAGATTTCTAAGAGTAGAGTTCTGTTTATGTGTTATGTAAGTTCAGACTTCTCCTTTTGTATGACATCTGAATTTAGTCATTTTCATATCGTTGACCGTTGACATCTGATGGGAGCAATTCCATTAGGTGACATCTGATTAAACCGTCCAGTTCCATGACATCTGGCGGCTTCATTTTAAAAGTGTCGTTGACATCTGTTTGACCAACAAAAATCTGATTTGTTTCTTCTTCTTTACGACGCTTGGGTTCAATTCATATTTCTACTGTTTCACGTATGATTGTGTTGACTTCTGAGTTGATTCATAAAATCTGAATGTGTTTCTTCTTCGTTGAGACACATACATTTGATTCAGATTTCTACTGTTCCTTTATTCAGACTTCATCTTTTATTCTTTCAATACATCTTCAATTGAGACAGAAAGCATAGATTTGAATTCCTTATTCATTTCCGCTTTGTTTCAAAAGATTATTCAATTCAGTTGAACAGATTTGAGAACTTTTATCCATTTTTCATCTTCGTAAGTATTACAGAGAATTTCGAAGTATTCCAGAACATCATTAGACAAAAGAAAACCAGTAAATCGTACAAGAGAGAAAGAAAACAGATTTTAGAAAGAAAAGAAAGAGCAGAATGTTTTAGAAAATATTTTAAGTTATGACAACAAAGAGGGTCCCCAGAGGAAGGGTGAGTGCGCGGCTGACGAACCGTGTGCCCTTTCAACCAGAGGAAGGATCAGGTGTACAGGTTGAAGGATATGTATATCCCTTCACCATGAGCCATAGTGCTAAGAGACTGATATCAGGAGTTTGATCAAACGAATTGGGCCAAATGTTTTAAATGTTGTCATAATTTCAGAAAATGAAAGAAGATGTTGAGTTAAGCGTGCAAGGGTGAGAGCAGTACTGGGATGGATGACCTCCTGGGAAGTTCTCGTACGTCAAGCTGCTGACGTTGCGCCGCTTGATCTGGTTGGCCATGTGGGCTGTAAAAGTGTGATGCCAGATCTTAACGGGTAATACTATCTCTGCTGGGGATAGGGCCGACGATAGGGGAAGGGTAAGACTGATCTCTAAGGGAATTGAGACAGCACCAGCAGTTAGACACGCACATCCCCTGACTCATGGGACTAACAGTCCAACCCTAACGCACACAATAGGTGCACTCTGCGCTACCACATTATAAGGAAATAAAGTTGCGTCTTGGCTAACAGCTATAGCTTTTTGCCTAGTGGTAAGCGCTTGATCCTAACAGAAGAGCGCAAGTGTGATTTTAATCACAGCTCTAGAGAATGTTTAAAGGAAATGTTTTCAGAATTGATTATGTTTTATGCTTTCAGTTTCTTCCAGATCCCTCAGTTATGTATTGCGCTTGTTCATTCTAAAGCGTATTCATATTTCAGATTCCATTTACAGTACCAGATTCCATTACTTGTATTGCATGATTTCGTTCCTACCAGATTTTACCGCTGAGCCTTTGGCTCACTAGTTTTCATTGAGTGCAGGTAATGAGCAGTAGGAGGCTGGATGGGGAGTAGCTGATCGGATGATGTGTTTATCGTGGACGTCTTCCGTTTCTTTCCTATCAGACGTTGTTTTGGTTATACAGATATTCAGTTGTGTCCTCTTTGTATTGTAACAGATTTCTAGTACAGTTAAACAGTAGAAGTCTGTTCAGGTCTTTTATATCAGATTTTGGGTTCCAATGCAACATTTGTTATTTTTATCAGATGTTATTCCGCGTATGTTATTACGATCGGCTGAGGATTTAGTTCCGTGTTTTTGTACACCCTTGCAGCTGATTGTTTCTTCATTGGTTATGAAAAGTGTTTACCAGATCTTGGTTCTACTTCCACTTACATATTTGTTTCTATCATTCGCATTTCAGCAGTTATGAATTGTGTTTATTCGCAATTTAGTTCAGAATTTTAGTAACGACTTTTATGTGTGATAAGATCGAAATTTTTGGGTCTTCCAATTCGAACCCCAAATTTCTTGATTTCTTTAAAGAAAAGTCCGGTCGTTACAGAACTCCTAGAAACCACAACAACAACGCAGGTTTGACTACTAAATAGAAACAACGTAATTTTTCGAACTGGTTCAAACAGCGAGTTCGTTACAGACTCTGAACTGATTTTACAATGAATACGATACAAACAGAGTTTTGTAAATCTTCTGGTTTCTTTTGCAATGAAACATGTTTACAAATGTAAACCAGAATGAATCTCGAAGGTACTTTCTGATTAAGAGCTGAACTGGTGTTCTTCGAGATTTAGAAATCTGAGATGAACTATTTTTGAATCTTTGAAAGAGTGTGAGAGCAATAGTCACCAGAGAGCCTAATCACCGAGAGCTTTCCTGTTTGAATTCTTCAGCTGTTTATACATCTCCATCATCAACGGTCATTAAATGAGCCAGTAGACACAAACTTTGTTTGAAAATCTTCATCGTATCAATGCATATGCTCCATTAATGCTATGCAAAAATTTGTCTGCGGTTGTCAGATCTGAGTTGACCTTTATGCCAAAGTAGGTAAACATCAATTTATATCACTCTGCGTACTATACGATTTACTCCAAAAAGGCTCTGAACTTGAATATCTTCACTCCAATTTTTCTAACAGGCTTTATATGATAAAATCTCGATCGTTGAGTCCTTTGGAACGAATAGTTGTCAAATATGAATGTGAAATATGAAATCTGTTTCGGCTTTGAGCTCAAATATGATTCAGACTGTTTTGAGTAAATAAGCTTCTCGATCTTTTTCTTTTGTGTATCTTCCCCTTTTTATTTAACGATACTTTCAGATCTGTAACCGCCTTTTTCTCTTTTTGACTGTACCACTGTCAGATCTGAATTTCTGGAATTAACTGAATATCTGAAATACTCTGTTCTGATCTGAATCTCCGTTTCTGAAATCTGAACAAGTAACCTCTGAAATACTCTGAGTAGATTATGTTCAAATCTGAATCTCTGATACTGATCAAATCTGTTAACATACCCTCTGAACAAAATCTGATACTCTCTGATCTGATATACTCGGATCTGATATATTTAACCCGATAACTAAAATTACCCAAATACCCAAATCTGATATACTTTCTTCAGTTTAATACGATTGCTTAAGGTCCAGATCTGAGTCTTAAGGTCAGTTCTTTATCTTGTTTTCGTTATCACCAAAACTTATAAATTTTATCTTGACATCTGTTTAGAGGGAGTTTTGTTTTAAATATTTAGGGGGAGACAAGATTTCGAAACCCTTTTTGATCCCATAAAAATGGGGAGAAATACTTTCAAGCATAAACATACGTACATATGTTTATTCAGATTTTGTAAAATCAAAAAGAGGGAGATTGTTAGATCTGTTTCTACAGATCGAAATCTGAATTTTGATTAACATAAAATCTGTTATTATTCTACTAACGGTTTACGTGCAATGTGCAGTGCACTTGATTAATAAGTCAGGGAGATATCCAGACTGGAACAGTGAGGGGACGCCCAAGCTGGAACAGTTGAAGATGTCTAAGCTAGAACAGTGAGGGGACGCCCCAGCTGGTACAGAAGAAGACTTCCAGGAGGCGGGGAACATCAAGCTGGTTCATCAGCTTGGTACTAGAGCAGTTCAGTGATCAAGCACAGAGAGTTTCGGTGAAGAGCGGAACTATTCAAGCGCAGATCAAGTGTAGCGTACAAGTGCAGTGTTCAAGTGTCGACGCACAGACAAGCACAGTGATAGTGCAGGTCGGTTCACTAAGCGCAACTATAATCAGTTCATCATAGGGATCTCAGTCCTCAGGTAGACTGGATCAGAACTGATTATTATATCGCAAAGAAGAAGGGACAATCACTGGTGCTGGATTGCAATTCTACGAGGATAAGGTTTAAGTTTCATCAAAGAACTGGCTCAATCAACCAGTGAAGGAAAGGTGTGATTGCTGATGGTTTGGATGAGGTGTCTGAATAGACCAAGAGAACAAGCAAGTAACACAGTGGCTCTTGACGAGAAGAATAGAGTCAAGCTGCTTAAGGACAAACCAGCTCGACCTGAAGAAGGCCAGCTCGGAGAAGAGAAAACCGAATCGGGAGATCTGGTCAAGCTGGATGCTTATGAGTGAGATGAGGCAAATGGCCATATGATATCTATGAGAAGTTTGACGAGCTCGAAATAGCCTCGCAGATACAGATGGAGAAAGACTCCTGTAGTGAAATAAGTAACCAGCTGAGAAGGAAACCAGCTGGGAAACAAGCTCAGAGCCCAGCAATGCCTTCGTGTAATGAACAAGTCAGCTCGATGCAAATAAACCAGCTGGTTAAGTTCAAACGAGCCTGGCAAGAAGAGCAGTGGCCAAGAGCAGGAAAGAACAGAACAAGATCAGCTGTGAACAAGAGCATATGACAAGAGAAAATTAGAAATCAGCTCAAGAGCAGTTGCAAGCAAGAGCAATGGAGTTGAAGAAGCAACCAGCTCGAAGTAAAGACCAGCTCAGTGCAAACCAGAACGAGATAAGCCGGCAAGCTGGTTAAGGTTAAACCAATCCGAATAGCATGACAGATGCTATCAAATCTACGAGCAAAGCGATTTGAATACAAGACTATACGAATATTGCTTTTCAGTATTCAAATCGATTTGCTTGTCTTGTCTTCTCAAGTACAGTGCTCACGTGCTTAAATTGGCTGCAACGCATTAAAAGACAAAGGACGCAAAGTACAACAGTGTCAAAAGACTTTCAAAGGCTACAAATTTGTGTCCAACGGGTAAACCTGCGCAGAGGCTGTATATAACAAGAGAAGACCACAAGCAGAGGTATGTGCACACAAGAGCGAAGTCAAAAGAGTGTTGTGCAAAAGCTTCAAAGTACAATCAAGTCGACAACACAGCTCTGGGAAGACATTGGAAAACCAGCTCGGACAGGAGCACTTCTTAGTGTGTGAGATTTTATCTTAGAGAGATTGAGTGTACACTGTAATCTCATACACGATTCACTCATATATTCGAAAGTTGAGCGAAACATATATTGAGTGAATCAAAAACAACAACGACTTTCTTGTAGTCTTTGGACAGAGACGTTAAACTAATCTATATAGTCTTTCGCCACTGAGACGTTAAAGAAGTGTGTGTAGTCTTTCTCACTGAGGCATAACAGAAGTGATGTTAGACACACAGCTTGTGGACTGGTGTGCATAGGTTACTAGGATTTCTTGCGGCTGCTGGTCGTAGGATCGGGTTGCAGCGGGGGCTGCTGTAATCAAAATCTTCTAGTAGATCCTTCCTGTTGCGGAAGAAGTGGAGACATAGGAGATTCAGCTCCGAACTTTCATAAACAAATCGCAGTGTATCATTTCGTAGCTTTCTGCATTTACATTCACACGCAGTGCATATTTTACAAATGCGATTAAAACTGTTAAAAAGCTTTCGATTATACGAGTTCAGTTTGAGTAGTGTCCGCATGATTTTACTTCATTACTCAATCTATATCTCGGTGCAAATATTCAAGAACACTGAGCAATTGCATCTCAAGTCTTACATAAACCAGATCGCATATGATGAACCAGCTCGCAGAGCGGCTGGTATGCTTCGTGCGCGATCCGGTTGCCTTGTTGCGTGCTGCTTATCTTTCAAAAAATTTTAAATGTACGCAACTTGAGGGTTCGGTGTCCTAGGCTGTGTGAGAGCCTACGTGAGTTGTGTGATAACTCACGGACACCCCCTGTTTTTCGATTCCAACAATTGGTATCAGAGCGCTTTTGCAATCCGGTACCCCGTATAACGGGACCAACATTATCTTTACATATTTATTTTGATCACAATATATTTAGATATAATCTATAAATATATTATTTCAGAATGCCATTTAAAATTTCTCCCATTAGAAACTCAATATATTAGAAAAATAATTATTGTGTGTTTTCTGGTGCAGTACAAAAACCTCTCTCATGATAGAGCCGACGTCTCACAGTTCGAATCCAGCTAGAAAATCTAAGTTGACATCAAGGAGGGTAGCAATTAGCAAACTAGCAGTTGATTTAATACTAAACAGAGGGGGAAAATATTTAATACTAAACAGAGGGGGAAAATGGGAAAATTGAACAAAAAACCTTAGCCTTCCTTTCACAATTTTGATTACTCGAGTTGGCAACCAAATGAATGAACATCAGAAGATATTTTATAGCAATTGGTTTATTTAGTCATGATAACAATTGGTACTCTAATTCATCCTTGTGTTACTTCTCTCCTTTCCTTTCTTTGGTGGGAAATGAGAGGTGAAAAGAATCATATAAAGATGCAATACTCGATCAATCAAACTTGAAGATTAATGTTTCTTCGTATCCTCACATTCAATGTATGCCTCAAGTTTCCAACATGAAGCACATGCTGCCCCAGCGCCACTTTTCGATTGACATTTTCATCCATCATGCTCAAGTGCTTGCAAACATCGACGCTGAATCGAACCAACTCTTCCCCCTTTGGTGTCAAATGCAGCTTTTTAAAGTCTAGTAAGTGTTTCTGAGGTGCATTGTGAACTTCTGGAGGGGTCGAAAACAAGAAAACGGTATGGCTTCCTTCTGCTTCCCCTGTATTTTTTACTCTCACATGAATGTCGAATTCTACATTCTTGCAAGTTTCTTCCACGGCATTAATGGATCTGCATTTAGATGAATGACACACATGATCTTCTTGCAATGGCACGGACATGAGCCCCGGAGCTTTCACTAAGCTGTGAGTGAATTCGGAGTAACTTATACCATCCCCGAATGAAAACACCGTTTCACCCTTGTAGAAACGATACGTTCTACCAGGGTATCCGGTCGTAGGGTCCGGCCTCATGTTCATATTTGTCATGTTGACTTGGTTTACATATGATTGTGGGTACCAAGTCATTGGTAGTCTTCCTCCTGCAGCACCACAAGTGAACTTTATTTTAGTTTTTGTGTGAATTTGTACTAAAGATTCAGAGCGTTCATATTTCTTACAACTTCAAGAACTATACCTGGATTATATAATCCGAATATTACATCTGCTATCGCTGCTCCTCCGGCTTCTCCTGGGAAACCTACCCAGAGAATGCTAGTGATATTAGGATTATCTTTCGCGAACTGCACATCCATACCTCCTCCGGTCATCAAGACTAGAATCACAGGTCCTTTTGATACTTCTGCAACCGAGTTGATCAAAAGTTGCTGCTGCCCTGGAAGGGTAATGTCGACTCTGTCGAGTCTTTCGCACTCAATAGATTGGTCCGAGCCCATTACCATAACAACAGCATCAGCCGTTGATGCTACTTTCTTCGCCCCATCTACTTGAGCAGTGGCACACTTCACATCTGCACACCCAGGCTGATACACTGTTGCAACCAAGGCTGCTAGACCCTGCAGTGGGCTTGTGTACTTGCACGGAGAGCCTGAGAATAGTAGTACTCTAGGTTTACATGTCAAAAAACAAGAAACACAGTTTGTGAAGAGATTTTGATATGTCCACCTTCATAATTTCCGAGCATGGGTTGATTTGCATTCGTGTTAGGACCAATTACTGCCAAGGTCTTGATGGAAGGGGCGGATAAGGGCAACGACCCTTGCGTGTTCTTGAGCAAAACGATCCCTTGTCGTGCAACTTCACGTGCAAGTTCTTGGTTCGCCTCAGTACAGACATCCTTTGGACCAAGGTTGCCATATATCTGTTTACTAGGATCACCATCAAAGAATCCTAATCTCATCAGTGTCGCGAAATTGTTAGACAGGGCTCTGTCGATTATTGTCTCGTTCACTAGTCCTGCAGTCACCGCACCTTGTGTGAAACGGCTCAAGAAATCCCCACAGTTAAGATCCACGCCTGCTCCAAAAATAATTGTCACGTCTTATGTACGAAAAAATCACTATTTTTGCACTATGTTACAAAAAAAGACCTGCACTCAAGGCCAAAGCAGCTGTTTCTTCGGGCGTTTTGGTGTACTTCTGAGTATAAAACATCTCATTCAAAGAATCACAATCTGTAACGATGTACCTGAAGAAACCAAAATGTCAGAAACAGGTGAAAGTTCTCGACTTTACGGAAAGCAAATCAACAGCTACGGACCCATTCAGGTTCCATTGGCCTCGAATCACGCCAGCTAAAAGATCAGGATCACCACATGTTGGCTTGCCATTGACTTGATTATAGGAACACATCACACTAGCAACATTTCCTTCAAGAACACAGCTCTCGAATGGCGGCTGGAACGTATCATCCATATCTTGCCTCGTCACCTACAAAAAAAAGGATTCGCAAATGATCCAAAGCCCAAGAAAATTAAATATAGATCACGAAAATTCAAAAATCCTACCACAGCATCAAAATTGTATCTTTGGAACCCTTTCCAATTTTCCAGATCATAAGCTGTGTAGTGTTTACAGCAAGCAGCAACTTTGAGTCTTTCTTTATCACCATCATCTCGTTGCTGCAGACCTCGAACATGTGCTGCTCCGTATTTGCTCGAAAGTAGAGGGTCTTCTCCCGGAGTTTCTTGGCCCCGTCCCCATCTCGGGTCCCGGAAAATGTTGATATTCGGGGACCAGAACGTCAACCCGGCTAATCCAACGTTGTACATTGCTCTTGCCTCGGTCGAAACCACCTGTAAACATCAAGGTTTACATTAGATTCTTCCCAAAGATGCAATATTCATACATCAAAATTGGACTTTAGAGTTGAGTCTCTTAATTATCAGCACGTCTTTAAGAAAAGTTATTCAGCTGGCCTGTCGAGCTTTTAACCATTCATTGGTTTTGTTCTAGATTGGAATTTAATTTACTCCGGAGATTTGATAATAAATTTATCTTTCTAATTTCTCCTTTCCCTTTAACTGACATAAACTCCGGTCATCTAATAAAATGCTGATGAGATTCTACCCTGGAAATATTCATCATAGCTCAACCAGTAAAGCAAAAGACTCAAACCCTCTCCAACTAAACATTAATTTAATTAATCAAACCAAACATATTAATATTATCAAACATTACTCTATATGTAACTGAATACGTTTATAATCACACCATCTGCAACTAAAACATATTATATCATATCTCATCAATTGAACCACACGGATAAGTATATAGTTCCATCAAACGATGTTCAACTCTATGCGCTTCTTAAGAAATTTATTCCGACATGAGATTATTGAATAATGAGTATACTGGATAAAATATTTGATCTAATTAATTAGGATGACAACGTCTATAACACGACACATGATATTTATTCATGAGCAGCTACAATACTAAGTACAACTCTTGCCGTCTGAATTTAGCGTAACCAATGCACTAAGTTAATGATTGAGGAAAGTAATGTGATGGTGACAACATATATTTATAAAACTCAAATATAATTAATATCAGAAAAATTCAATGTTGAAACTTAAATTAAAATAACCAACTAGACTGCAATAGCTTAAATTTAAAAAAAAAATAACGATATATGTTGGATAAAATAGTTGTCTCTCCTAAGAGAGGAAGTTGATGTTATGTCCTAGAAGATAAATACTCCATGATACAAAAGCAAGCCAAATTCCATTGTCCACATTACCGCTCAAGCATAATATCACCTTAGGGACATAGGCGAGTTGGTAAGAGTTGGGATAACGTGAGATTCTTCTCTCCGACTTCACGGGTTCGATTCTCGTGTGGATCATATTCCCTACTGTAATATTGTGAAAGTATGCTTTGGGAGTCATCTTATTATATATATCATCTCTCTCAGGTCTCTGTCTATCCGCGCATATCATTTAATTCAAAACATTTATAAACCAAGTGACCGGATTAGTCCTCTGATAGAATAACCTTTAAAAATAACTCGGACATAAAATCAGCCAACCACCAGCGCCAACCATATAACATTTAATTGCTCCATTTTAGAACTCACTTGCAGTGGACAAATAAGGCTATTAATTGCTGGACTGAACTCTATATGGATTTCCTTAAAACCTCTGATGCATACGCAGTATGTAATTCAAGAACTCACTGACAAAATAGTAAAAGTGACCGAAAAGATTTTCCTAGTTAAAATGCTACATCAACAATCTTATGTTTTAATACAATATATTTAATATGTTTTCACATATTTTTTATTTGAATTCAGGCAATGCGAAAGAACAATGAAGCATCGAGACATTTTACCTTTCCAATGGTTTCAAAGAGGGATTCATTGAAGGTGGCAGCGGTGAGAAGGACCTGAGGGAAGCTAGTGGCGCCAGGAACCAGGCCGGAGAACTTGGTTCCGCGCCCGACGTAGGAGACTCCATGTAAAGCCTCGGACCACCACTGGTAATCCGGGATTCCGAGCCTGCTCACCCCCTTGGCGCCATCAACGAGCCACCCGATTTTCTCCTGCAATGTCAGCCTACTCACCAGATCGCTCACTCGGCTCTGGAAATCCAATGACGAATCACAGAAGCTGAAATTCTTCAGCCCCGGATTGCTCGAAACATCGCAGGCGAACACGGGCTTGTTCTGGCCCTGGCCCGAAACCGTCCTCGAATTCGACAGGATGATGCAACATAGTAGGTAGAAAAAGAGAGGAAAAACGTGTCTACTTGCAGGGGCCATTGACTTCGTATATATGACCCGGCTGCAAAAAGAACAGAGAAGAGACGTTCTGTATATTATAAATAGTTATGTATTAATAATATAGATTAATAAATAATATATATATATAATATTAGAGATGTGGACGAGGTTTTCGTCTTCGAACCAATCCCCACGAGGATAGGGATGGGGATTGGGATCTCCAAATTATTTAGGGGTGAAAATGATAATGTCAGAACCGATTTCACCCCGTCTCGTTGTCGTACCTAGTTGTATGTATTAAACTTATAAAACAGTCCCTTTAATCTTAAGTGCACTTCCCACAAAATTTGATTCCTAGACCAACCACTACTCAAGCTAAAGAGGATATATTTGGTATTCATTTACTGATCTTATGCAACGCCTAACTTGTATACACGGATGAATGTGGGGATGTACTAAAAGTTTATATTTTATTTATATATGTTTTAATTTGGGGAAAAAATACATCTCTTCATAACATATATTGAATTACCTTTCTCCACAAACTTTCATATCTTTTTGTCTGAGAAAATGAGTTAGTATCTTTTATAACAACTATTTCATTTTTTTTTCTTTCGGGAAAATAATTAAATATAATTATTGTAAAGATTAACTAAACAGAGACAAATTTCTTCCGATTTGATATGAGCTGGCTGATGCTACAATCGCTGGAGCCTGGAGGATAACATTGTCTTTTTTTCTTTAATTTGCTGGATTCTAACTAATTAATTAAAGAAAGTAATTGCAATTTCCGAGAAAAAGTGATTATTGACTTTTTTTTATTCACAAGTAATATGAATGACTCTATATATAAGCATTTGACTCACGATGTCGATGACAATATTTACGCTTTTGATAATACTTCAGAATTAGATAGATTGTGCAGAAAAAAAAAGATGAATATATATGGGAACGAGATATAACCATAAATACTATATAACAACGCATAAACCCTTTTGTTAGGTTTGCTAGGCTAAATACTATAGATGTTAACTAAGTTGTCTCTATTTTCTTATATATGTGGCATCGCAGACGCAGAGTGCATCAATTATCTCTATTTTCTTATATATGTGGATAGTGTATCAATATGTACGTTAAGGTTGCGTTGTTAGGCACATGAGTTTGGGAAAGTGTACGTTTAACTGCGGATGTTGTCTCATATTCCTTAGAAATCAGTCTTATCATTTCCTACCATAGATCCTATTCCCAGCAGATAAAATATTATCCGTTAGAATCTGACATCAGTCTTTTACTGTTCACCTAGCCAATCAGATCACACGACGCAACATCAGGCTGATGCATGAGAGCTTCCCAGGAGGTCACTCATCCCAGTATGACTCTTACCTGCACTCTTAACACAACAATCACTCCCCGAGAAGCATCGAAATATGCTTCTTGAGAGCTTCGAACTTTTGATCTTGCTCAGATATCAATTGTTAGGATGAAACGATTACTACTAGGTCAAAAACTATAACTGTTAGCTAAGACATAACTTTATTTTCTTATATATGTGGCAGTGCAGAGTGCACTTATTGCATACATTAGAATTGGGATGCTAGGCCCATGAGTCTGGGCAGGCACGTGTCTAAATACTTGTGGTGTCTCAAATCCCTTAGAGATCAGTCTTACCATTCCTTATCGTCGGCCTCATTCCCAATATGGAAGTTCGGAGCTAAAGCTCCTACGTCTCCCCTTCTTTCATATCTGGAAGGCTTCCACTAGAAAACTTTGATCATACAGCATCTGTGCAGACCCACCTCTGCTGGGACTTACCCACTCCCCAAAGGTGAGGCTCCTAGACTCTTCTACACACCAGCTCGCAAGCTATCTGAACTGTATCACTAAGAACTTGTTTAACGTCTTTGTTCAAAGACCACACAAACGAAGTTTAATGTCTTTGTGTGAAGGCTCTGTTTGTAGATTTTGGGGTTGATTCACTCATCTAATGTATTCAACTCTCGGCTCTCAAATATGTGAGTAAATATATGTGTGAGAAATATGTCAATTACAGTGTATAGACTCTCTTGTATCTCACACATTGGGAAGTGCTCTATCTGAGCTGATAGAGTAAGTAGTCGGCATAGACGATTAAGCTCCTGGCTGTTGATCGTCGACTGCTTCCTCTTTTCTTTTCTTCTCCATGTCAACTATTCATCATCTTCTTCGTTGTCTCTTTTCTCTCGTACGTTGTCCTCACTGCATTTTGAATCTTCAATTCAACTCTTATATAGCCTCTGTGTTGATGTTACCGTTGGACACAAACTCCTAGTCATTGAAAAGCTTCTGTAAAGTTTCTGATTTTATGTCCTTTCATCATACATAGGTACTGAGGCTATTTATTGTCTTTGAACTGTCTCTGAACTGATGTAGACATATCAAAGCAAATCAGTTTGAACTACTTCAATCCAGTCTTCGAGTAAGCTCGTGTTCAAGCTACTTTGTTGTGATCTGACTTTCTCTGAGCTGATAGCCTCTGAGTTGATCTGCTCTGAGGTGTTCTAATTTGATTCTTGCTTCTTTTTCCTCTCAGTTGATCGCCTCTCATCTGATCTATTACGAAGCTCCCTCTAAGTTGTTCTTGCTCTAACCTGCTTCTTTCTTCTTTGTTCAGCTCTCAGCTACTTCGTTCTTTCTAGTTCGGCTCTAAGCTGCTTTGTTCTTTCTAGTTCTGTTCTGAGCTGCTTCAGCTTGGATTTTCTTTGCTTTTCGAGCTTAGAACTCTGCTGATCTGATCGATACTCCAGTTCGTTCTGCTATCAACTGAACTTCTCTAAGCTGTAATCTGATTCTATTTCTTCTCAACTGCACTCAGCCTTCACTTGTACAATGCAGTCCGTTCTGATCTGATTCACTAAGTTTAGTACTTTACACTCAGTTAAATCATTAGAAATATAAAAGCAAGTTTTGTGTTAATGAAAAATCAATATTTGATTTGTTACACAGATTTAACATCAATATTCTTAAAGAATATAGCTGAACTTGGATCTTATTTTGATAGTTTTCGTGAATATCACATCATTTTTTTATAAATATTCATACATCACAACATATCTATTTCTATCAATAATAATATAGATCTTAAATTTCATATCAATCTCCCTTTAGATTCAAATATCTAGAACAAATTATCATGTATCTCTCTCAATAGATCTTTCATTATATCTTAATCATTAATATTTTTTAGATTCTCCATATAAAATCGTATTGTGCTATTTCAAAAGCAACAACTTTAAATTCATAAAATCATGATATCGCATGTATTATGGGCACCACTTCAATAATCACATAATCGTGCTACTTCTTGGACATCAATAAATAATTTCAATATTGGCATATTGTGCCTCTTCAAAGTCAACTCAAATTAATTTTCATTCTTAAATAATTGCACTATATTATGCTTCTTTATAAGCATTCTCAATTAATTGCAATATGTTGTGCTTTTCATGAGCATTCATAGGATGATATCGATTCTCATTATTAAAAGTTACAGTATCGTGTTAATAACGTGTTATAAATTAGGAAAAATTGATAAATGAATAGAGAATAAATAGAAAGAATATGAAAAGAATTCATAAACTTAATACTCAGATACAAATTTAATTGAACGCAATGCCCGGATAATAAATGAATACAAATCGTGGAAATATTATTTTACATATTTATCTTGATGACAAATCTTTCAAATCTATCTAATCATCTATAAAGATATTATTTCAAAACCATTCTATTTATAGCAGGCCATTTTAAAATTCTCCCACTAGAAACTCAAAATATAAGAACATTATTTTTATTTTTTTTTCAGTTACAAAAACCTCTCTCATGATAGAGCCGACGTCTGTGTTCGAACCCAACTAGAAAATCTAAGTTGACATCAAGGAGGGTAGCAATTAGCAAACTAGCAGTTGATTTAATACTAAACAGAGGGGGGAAATGGGAAAATTGAACAAAAAATCTTAGTCTTCCTTTCACAATTTTGATTACTCGAGTTGGCGACCAAATGAATGAACAGAAGAAATTTTATAGCAATTGGTTTATTTAGTCATGATAACAATTGGTACTCTAATTCATCCTTGTGTTACTTCTCTCCTTTCCTTTCTTAGGTGGGAAAAGAGAGGTGAAAACAATAATATAGAGATGCAATATTCAATCAATCAAACATGAAGATTAATGTTTCTTCAAATCCTCACATTCAATGTATGCCTCAAGTTTCCAACATGAAGCACATGCTGCCCCAGCGCCACTTTTCGATTGCCATTTTCATCCATCATGCTCAAGTGCTTGCAAACATCGACGCTGAATCGAACCAACTCTTCCCCCTTTGGTGTCAAATGCAGCTTTTTAAAGTCTAGCAAGTGTTTCTGAGGTGCATTGTGAACTTCTGGAGGGGTCGAAAACAAGAAAACGGTATGGCTTCCTTCCGCTTTCCCTGTATTTTTGACTCTCACATGAATGTCGAATGCTACATTCTTGCAAGATTCTTCCACGGCATTAATGGATTTGCATTTAGATGAATGACACACATGATCTTCTTGCAATGGCACGGACACGAGCACTGGAGCTTTCACTAAGCTGTGAGTGAATTCGGAGTAACTTATACCATCCCCGAATGAAAACACCGTTTCGCCCTTGTAGAAACGATACGTTCTACCAGGGTATCCGGTCGTAGGGTCCGGCCTCATGTTCATATTTGTCATGTTGACTTGGTTTACATATGATTGTGGGTACCAAGTCATTGGTAGTTTTCCTCCTGCAGCACCACAAGTGAACTTCATTTTAGTTTTTGTGTGAATTTGTACTAAAGATTCAGAGCATTTATATTTCTTACAACTTCAAGAACTATACCTGGATTATATGATCCGAATATTACATCTGCTATCGCTGCTCCTCCGGCTTCTCCTGGGAAACCTACCCAAAGAATGCTAGTGATATTAGGATTATCTTTCGCGAACTGCACATCCATACCTCCTCCGGTCATCAAGACTAGAATCACAGGTCCTTTTGATACTTCTGCAACCGAGTTGATCAAAAGTTGCTGCTGCCCTGGAAGGGTAATGTCGACTCTGTCGAGACCTTCGGCCTCAATAGATTGATCCGAGCCCATTACCATAACAACAGCATCAGCCGTTGATGCTACTTTCTTCGCCTCGTCTACTTGAGCAGTGGCACACTTCACATCTGCACAACCAGGTTGATACACTGTTGCAACCAAGGCTGCTAGACCCTGCAGTGGGCTTGTGTACTTGCACGGAGAGCCTGAGAATAGTATTACACCAGGTTACATGTCAAAAAACAAGAAACACAAGTTTGTGAAGAGATTTTGATATGTCCACCTTCATAATTTCCGAGCATGGTGTGAGTTGCATTCGTGTTAGGACCAATTACTGCCAAGGTCTTGATGGAAGTGGCGGATAAGGGCAACGACCCTTGCGTGTTCTTGAGCAAAACGATCCCTTGTCGCGCAACTTCACGTGCAAGTTGTTGGTTCGCCTCAGTACAGACATCCTTTGGACCAAGGTTGCCATATATCTGTTTACTAGGATCACCATCAAAGAATCCTAATCTCATCAGTGTCGCGAAATTGTTAGACAGGGCTCTGTCGATTACTGTCTCGTTCACTAGTCCTGCAGTCACCGCACCTTGTGTGAAACGGCTCAAGAAATCCCCACAGTTAAGATCAACGCCTGTACCAAAAATAATTGTCACGTCTTATGTACGAAAAAATCACTAGTTTTGCACTATGTTACAAAAAAAGACCTGCACTCAAGGCCAAAGCAGCTGTTTCTTCGGGCGTTTTGGTGTACTTCTGAGTATAAAACATCTCATTCAAAGAATCACAATCTGTAACGATGTACCTGAAGAAACCAAAATGTCAGAAACAGGTGAAAGTTCTCGACTTTACGGAAAACAAATCAACAGCTACGGACCCATTCAGGTTCCATTGGCCTCGAATCACGCCAGCTAAAAGATCAGGATCACCACATGTTGGCTTGCCATTGACTTGATTATAGGAACACATCACACTAGCAACATTTCCTTCAAGAACACAGCTCTCGAATGGCGGCTGGAACGTATCATCCATATCTTGCCTCGTCACCTACAAAAAAAAGGATTCGCAAATGATCCAAAGCCCAAGAAAATTAAATATAGATCACGAAAATTCAAAAATCCTACCACAGCATCAAAATTGTATCTTTGGAACCCTTTCCAATTTTCCAGATCATAAGCTGTGTAGTGTTTACAGCAAGCAGCAACTTTGAGTCTTTCTTTATCACCATCATCTCGTTGCTGCAGACCTCGAACATGTGCTGCTCCGTATTTGCTCGAAAGCAGAGGGTCTTCTCCCGGAGTTTCTTGGCCCCGTCCCCATCTCGGGTCCCGGAAAATGTTGATGTTCGGGGACCAGAACGTCAACCCGGCTAATCCAACGTTGTACATTGCTCTTGCCTCGGTCGAAACCACCTGTAAACATGATATCAGGTCTAAATCATATCAACATTCTGTACAATAATGAAGATTATCAAAGAGCTTAATATTTTATGTTACATCGATCAAATCATTAAATATTATTCACGCATCATTCAAATATTAAATTATCTATCACACATCAATTAAATTATTATTTTTTTTGTTAAATTTATATTTTCACAAATCGGATACAGTATATAGTCCTTACAGTCCTATGAAAACTTCCCTCCAATATCTAAGCATGTGGTTAACATGTCTAGATCATATAGGAAAACTTCCATCCAATATCTAAGCATGTGGTTAACATGTCTAGATCATATCAACCCACTGTAACAATAATGAAGATTAAAGCAAAGAGCTCTTAATCATTAAAACATCAAAGTCATAGAGCAGTTATGACTTATGAATCATACCAATATGATGGTCCTTCACTCAAATACTTTACTAAATAGGCTCTTTGCGTTTTTCAAATCTTGCATTGCTATTGGTAACCTGCTCCGTGTATAAATTAAAAACTATTGCCATATATTATATGGAATTTAAACCAGGGATAGAAACAAATTGACTCGAAATGAGACACTTGAGAGCTGGAAAATGAATTTTTTGGTTCCATCTTTTTTTAAAAAGTTTATAACACTATTTTAAACATATCCATACCAATATTAGCCAATGATATTTTACTAGGAAGTATTTATACATTAAAGTTTACTAGTATTTTATGCGCTTCTTAAGAAATTTTATTCCGTCTTGAGATTATTGAATGATGAGTATACTGGATAAAATATTGATCTGATTAATTAGGATGACAACGTCTATAACACGACACATGATATTTATTCATGAGCAGCTACAATACTAAGTACAACTCTTGCCGTCTGAATTTAGCGTAACCAATGCACTAAGTTAATGATTGAGGAAAGTAATGTGATGGTGACAACATATATTTATAAAACTCAAATATAATTAATATCAGAAAAATTCAATGTTGAAACTTAAATTAAAATAACCAACTAGACTGCAATAGCTTAAATTTAAAAAAAAAATAACGATATATGTTGGATAAAATAGTTGTCTCTCCTAAGAGAGGAAGTTGATGTTATGTCCTAGAAGATAAATACTCCATGATACAAAAGCAAGCCAAATTCCATTGTCCACATTACCGCTCAAGCATAATATCACCTTAGGGACATAGGCGAGTTGGTAAGAGTTGGGATAACGTGAGATTCTTCTCTCCGACTTCACGGGTTCGATTCTCGTGTGGATCATATTCCCTACTGTAATATTGTGAAAGTATGCTTTGGGAGTCATCTTATTATATATATCATCTCTCTCAGGTCTCTGTCTATCCGCGCATATCATTTAATTCAAAACATTTATAAACCAAGTGACCGGATTAGTCCTCTGATAGAATAACCTTTAAAAATAACTCGGACATAAAATCAGCCAACCACCAGCGCCAACCATATAACATTTAATTGCTCCATTTTAGAACTCACTTGCAGTGGACAAATAAGGCTATTAATTGCTGGACTGAACTCTATATGGATTTCCTTAAAACCTCTGATGCATACGCAGTATGTAATTCAAGAACTCACTGACAAAATAGTAAAAGTGACCGAAAAGATTTTCCTAGTTAAAATGCTACATCAACAATCTTATGTTTTAATACAATATATTTAATATGTTTTCACATATTTTTTATTTGAATTCAGGCAATGCGAAAGAACAATGAAGCATCGAGACATTTTACCTTTCCAATGGTTTCAAAGAGGGATTCATTGAAGGTGGCAGCGGTGAGGAGGACCTGAGGGAAGCTAGTGGCGCCAGGAACCAGGCCCGAGAACTTGGTTCCGGGCCCGACGTAGGAGACTCCATGTAAAGCCTCGGACCACCACTGGTAATCCGGGATTCCGAGCCTGCTCACCCCCTTGGCGCCATTAACGAGCCACCCGATTTTCTCCTGCAATGTCAGCCTACTCACCAGATCGCTCACTCGGCTCTGGAAATCCAATGACGAATCACAGAAGCTGAAATTCATCAGCCCCGGATTGCTCGAAACATCGCAGGCGAACACGGGCTTGTTCTGGCCCGAAACCGTCCTCGAATTCGACAGGATGATGCAACATAGTACGTAGAAAAAGAGAGGAAAAACGTGTCTACTTGCAGGGGCCATTGAGTTGGTATATATGACCCGGCTGCAAAAAGAACAGAGAAGAGGTGCTCCTATATATAAATAGAATTGGAAGAAAAAACCTTTTAAGTGCGTAGAAATTATCTTGAAAAGGTGGAATTTATAAGGATTAATGCAAGATAATGCTAGCCGGTTGTATTCTAGCTACCCGTGAAGGATAAATGCCGTAAAATCAATCTCTGGGCCCATTAATTGTCACTTTGTTTTACACATATTTTCTCATGGAAAAGGACTCTCTCAATCGGTGCAGTGAAAAAAAAAAAAAGACCTCTCCTTTATGCATTTATTTGTTTCTTTGATGACTTACTTTAGGTGAACAAGTTCTTTTTATATGATTAAAAATGAATGCGAAAGGGAAATGGGAATTTGTGTGCACGTTCAGATTTATCTTCTTTCCGCTTCTGCTTTCTTTGTTAGTGGGTTAAGTTTTCTCTTTCGGAGAGGCTTACGTTTGTTAAATTCTTTTGTATATATCTTACATTGCCTTATCGTAACCCTTTGCAAAAGTATGTGATTCAATAGTTTGAGAAAATTTCTTAGTGGTTAGATTGAATAAATATTCCATATGTACAAGAGTTGTATGTATTAAACTTATAAAACAGTCCCTTTAATCTTAAGTGCACTTCCCACAAAATTTGATTCCTAGACCAACCACTACTCAAGCTAAAGAGGAAATTTGGTATTCATTTACTCTTACGATAACGATTCAATAGTTTGTTTTTTTTTTTTCCTTGGACCTACTTATCCAATGCCTAACTTGTATACACGGACGGATGAATGTGGGGATGTACTAAAAGTTTATGATTTTATTTATATATGTTTTAATATGGGGAAAAAATACATCTCTTCATAACATATATTGAATTACCTTTCTCCACTAACTTTATTTTTTTTTCTGAGAAAATGAGTTAGTATCTTTTATAACAACTATTTCATCTTTTTTCTTTCGGTAAAAATAATTAAATATAATTATTGTAAAGATTAACTAAACAGAGACAAATTTCTTCCGATTTGATATGAGCTGGCTGATGTTACAATCGCTGGAGCCTGGAGGATTACATTGTCTTTTTCCTTTTAATTTGCTGGATTCTAACTAACTAATTAAAGAAAGTAATTGCAATTTCCGAAAAAAAGTGATTATTGACTTTTTTATTCACAAGTAATATGAATGAATCTATATATAAGAATTTGACTCACGATGTCGATGACAATCACCATACATACGCTGTTGATAATACTTCAGAATTAGATTGATTGTGCGGAAAAAAAGATGGATTTATGGGAATGCGATATAACGAACCATAAATACTATATAACAATGCATAAACCCTTTTGTTACGATTGTTAGGCCAAAAACAACAGATGTTAACTAAAGTATCTCTATTTCCTTATATATGTGGCATCATAGAGTACATCAATTGTATGTGTTAGGATTGGATAGTTAGACACATGAGTTTGGAGAAATGTGGGTTTAATTGCAGGTTTTGTCTCATATCCCTTAGAAATCAGTCTTACCATTTCTTACTGTCGACTATATTCTCAGCAAATATAATATTAACTATCAGGATCTGACATCAGTCTTTTACTGTCCACCTAGCCAACCAGATCAAGCGACGCAACATCAGCTTGACGCACGAGATCTTTTCAGGAGGTCACTCATCCTAGTATGACTCTCACATGTACGCTTAACCCAACAATCACTCCCCCAGAAGTACAGAAATATGCTTCATGGGCTCGAACTTTTGACCTTGCTCTGTACCAATTGTTTGGATTAAGCGATTACTACTAAGTCAAAAGTTATAGCTATTAGCCAAGATGTAACTTTATTTTCTTATACATGTGGCAGCACAGAGTGCACCTATTGCATATATTAGGGTTGGGTTGCTAGGCCCATTAGTCTGGGAGGCACGTGTCTAACTACTGGTGGTGTCTCATATCCCTTAGAGATTAGTCTTACACTTCCCTACCGTCGGTCCTATTCTGAATAGAGATAATATTACCTGTTAAGATCAAATCACTCTTTTACGATCTCCTACAACGTCCGCAGCTTGACATACGAGAACGTCCCGAAAGATCACCCAGCTGTTGGCGCACGATGGATCTGGATCGCACCCCGGTGATAGGCAGCAGAAGATTTAAAATTTTTATTTGCACCGTGAACGGATCACAACGCTTAGGGATGCTCATCATAATTAAATATAACAACTAACATTTATAGGGGTTTGAATGTTTACTGTTGACGACTTCGCCCCGGATCCCACCAATCCGTAAATGGAGATGGCGCTTCAATGGTGAACCCATCCGATCGCCTAACCTGATCCACGATAGGTAACCCAATTCCTCTACTACCTTGCACTAGAAAGCGTAGTAGGTTATCACGAATGGATTCTCCACGTCAAGATGCGACGGCGGAAAAGGCGATGGTGGCGCATCAGCGAGCGACGATGGGCAACGACGACGTGAGGGAGAGGGGTAGCGGCTACTTGAGAGTGAGGAAGGCTAGAGTTAAGTTTCAAGTTTGACAAAACTAGCTGACATGCCATATATTTATAAAGCTTTTCATGAGGTCAACTAATTGCTTGATGGATCTTGACAAGCCCAAGCCCATTTCACATTATTTTCGAATCCATCATTGTGGCACTATCATAATTCCGGTCAACGATCAGATATCGTCGATGCGTTCTGTACATGAAACTATCTATTATGAGGTAGAATCACATTCCCGAATCACTAATTCTAAATATGGCAGGTTTATTCTGTTCACTGAATTTTGGAAGTCATATTCACATTCTCCCTCCTACCATACTCAAAACTTTGAGTTAAGTATCCATTCGGGAATTAGAAAACAATTACTTGTGACCCTCAATGGTTCAGGGATACAGCTAGTTATGTCTCACAACTCCTTGTGACTCGGAGAACACATTCTCTAACTTATACATCGAACCATGGTAAAGCTTCTAACAACATCATTCAATGACTCCCTAGGTACCACTGATAGTGCCTGCAAGTACCAGAAGATAATGGTTACAGTACAGTCCCTTCATCTCAAATATCCCGATATAATTAACAACTATTGGAAAATCGAGAGTTGTTATAGATTCGATAGTTATGCGATATATCTTGGAGATCAAATAGCGACATTGCATGTGCTATCAGATAAACTCATTTACCTAAATCCCATCTAGTACTATGGCTAGAGATTTGTCAGACTATTATCTCCTCAGATGGCATAGGATTTCCACGCATCAAGGAGAGCGGTGAATCCTCGACAATAAGGCATCGACTCATACATGCATCGGGACCTCACACAATCCTGCCACCTGACAACCCCCGTAGAATCGGTAAACGAGTCAAAGTAAGGCCCCCTATCATATAGGTCTCAATAATGTGTTGAGTAATAAGAACTAATTATATGCAACCAAAACCTCACACTTAATCCACTAGACAAATGATAATCACTTGAAAAGTCTGAACGAAAGTAGTTCGATAGATAACCAGTTCACAATCTATCATGCATGCTCAGAACTTCTCCATCTTCCATTGCCAATGAAACGTGGTACTTCGTATCGCAGATGCTAGTCTCAAACTCGGACGGCCCTTATTCTTATTTGGACTTCCAATCGACTAGAAACTAGTTTATAATACACAGTGATTATTAGATGTGTTTCATGATAGCTCGCAAATCCACTATCACATCTAACATACACTATGGTGCATTAGAAGTCTTTATCTAACAAGTTTGTATAGTAATAATAAAGATAAAGAGTGTCATAGAATTTTAAATTATATAAATGAATAAAGATTACTTTACATAAAAATCAACAAAGTCCATTACCAATAGTTGGCTTGCTGGACACATATTCTTACATCATCTCAGTATTACTCTCACACATACATGCTTAACCTAACATCCTTATACAAATAACTTCATCATTTTAATGAATAAACAAAACATATCACTTATTTCATTTAGTAGAGCATTCCCGTCTCATTAAATGAAAGAAAATTAATATAAAAGCTAGATCCATATATTCATTAAAAAACAAACAAAATGATTTTCTATATAACCATTTATTTAAAATTCAAAACATAATTAATTAAATATAAATTTATGCACGGTGTGCACAGTAGTGGCTTTTTATCCGTAAACCAAAAACTATTATTGAAAAATAATTTGTGAATAAAATTCTGTTCTCTAGTATCTATTTAAACAAATCGAATTTGTTGATTATTTATTTAAATAGGGAATTGAATATGTAAACATGTGACTGCATTTAATAACGGTTATAATATAAAATAATAAGGAATATTGGAATGTGCTTTTAGTTACTATTCTATATCTAATGTTTTAGTTTTTCGCTGAATAAGAGGAGCGGTGATGAGCGCATGGAATTTAGGTACCCCGTGATTGGTCGGTGACTCACCATCGTATTATTATTCAGATTCGATATCATCGAATCGTTCAATATATAACTCAATTTTTATAATTATATATGTATATATGTATATATAAAAGTAAATGTGAAAAGTTTTAATTATGAAAGGTTGAAATAATATATATTATAATATATATGGATAAACATATAATGTAACCAATTAAAGGTTCGAAGATAAGTGGAGGATACTAATTAAAGTTAAAAACAACTAGCCAAATTCGAACGGGCCGAACTATTTTACGAATCGAACTCGAGTCGTAATTATTTTGTTCGAAAGGTTCACGTGTCGCTCGCGAACCTTTATTTAATTATTTATAATAAAAATTATTATTATTATCACTGTTATAATTGTATTTTAATGTATAATAAATAAATATATTTAAGTTCTATCGAAGTCGAGCTCGAATTTTTCGAATCGAACTCGAACTCGAGCTCTCTATCGAATCGTTTTCGAGTCGCAAATGACAAAAAAACGAACTTCGAATCGAGATTCGAATAGGCGAACTTGAACTCGAACTCGAACTCGAATACTAAATTTTTCATAAAATTCGGCTCAATTCGATTCGTTTACAGCCCTAATATAGATATGAGAAACATTATTTGTGACGCCCGAACCCAACGGGGCCACGAGAATTGGGGTAAACAAAATTTTCGGATAAAAGAAGGGCTAAAAGTTAATTGGTTATAAGCTGCATCTCTTATAACTCAAAGGAAACGAAACTCAAGACCAATTCGAAATTCAGCAGGTACTCAAATACGCGCGCTACTGCTAAAAACTTTTGCGGAAACAGGATATTTCATATAACTTTGCAATTGCGGTTTACAACAGCTGTTATTTGATATAAATACACAACCATTGCTACTGATTTAATACAGCACAACCTAATCAAAACAATACAACTATGACACGGAAAACGTAGGCCTTGGATAAACACAACGCCACCCATCTGCTGATTCAAGTTCCACCTGCTGTTCCTCCATCAGCTGTCGTACCTGCACCATTTTAAAAGCTAGTGAGCCTAAAGGCTCAGCAAGTAAAATCTGAGTAGTAACAATTTCATAAAACGCAGGCAGACATCTGTACAATGCATATGTTAAGGAACTTCCATAAACACTGTTTTTTTCATAAACAGTTCATTTAAACATTTCAATGGCAGAAACAGGGGAAGATAGCCCAGTTCCTCATTTCTTTCAATT
>KV014922.1:115568-134442 GCA_001598015.1 Dorcoceras hygrometricum | reverse complement strand
GCTGATTACACAAATCATCAAATCCTGATATTACAACAGAGAGGAAAACATTCATCAACATTATATCAATGCAGCTGCTGAATCTTAACAAGTAGAGACAGCTGCTGGGACATAACTCGACTTTTGTAATATCAGAACAATAACGATGTCATCAGCTACTGCCTATCAAACCATACCAATGATTCAACCAACAGCTACCGATTTCACAGTTATCAAATTCTAATATTACTGCTGTTTCGAGAAGAACATTCATAACCTTTCTGGAATTGAATTCTAACCCTCAGTATATTTAAAACATCATAACTTTATGAAAATCATGCTGGAAGCATCATAAACATCAAAACATCATTTTCGAACCCATCTTTCTTTCCTTTTCATGTCTAAATCATTTCAAACATGAACTTTCAATATATCAATAATATACAGACAAGCAGATCCATTAAAACACAATATATGCTTCAAATGGTGTAGAAAAAGATCAGTTTTTACGTGCCTTGATTTGAAGCTTTGCAACCACAGCTAATTCCTGCAGAATCCTCCCTTTTGAGCAACACACAAATTCTTCTGGAAATTTCTTTGAAGAACACTTTAAAACTTTTCTTTGCAAATGATACAAATCTTACTTTAGAAACAAGTATTTATATGAAAGGGATTAGTGGCAAGCTACTTGTGAAATCAAGCATGACACACTCCTAAAAGTTATTAAAATTCCCTTCATATTATTTTAATTTGTAAAACACCAAACCCTTTTCGAAAGAAATCATTTTACCTCCTTAAAACATTTTACAATCAATTTCAAACCAACTTGTGCATTGCTCTTTGGAGTTACCTGCTGGTACCAGCCGCAGCGCACCATTACCTGCTGAAATCAACAATTCAGCAGATACATAATATTTAAAATTGCCAATTGGCCCATATGATTTATGAAATGCATAAATATGGTCCTAAGGATTTTTGGGGCGTTACATTATTGTCACAAAATGTCTTAATTCGAGATGATATCCTAATTTGTAATTAAATATATATATTCAATAACGGAGTATGTGTCCCTAATTGAATTTTTTTATATGTACTATTGATGTTTAGCATGTTAAACGATCATTTGTTCGCATTTGGATTATGTTTCTTAACAAATAAATACAATCTAAATGATAATAAGTTTATTATTTATAAATCACATATAAAACATAACTATAACACATCTCTCTATTTAATTTTTGAGGTATAATGTGACCACAAATCAGCTGTAACACATCAACTACCACGTGGTAGCTCAACCCATTTCTGTCAAGATGCAACCCTTTTAAATATTCTATTTATTAAGGAAAAGAAAATGTACGTATTTTTATTATTTTGTTCTACGAATTGAATTTGGTTTATTCTTTGTAAGAAAAACCGAAACCTTTATATATATATATATATATATATATATATGAATGATGTAGCCAAATTTCGTCCAGCCAATGAGTTACCGCCACGCAATGTTTGTCAGGTCGGAACAAAATTTAGTTCGATACTTCGGGTTGCGATTCGCCAGTAATATCCTGCAAACACAAAAGCTCGGTCAAATGGCTTTGGGAGGTATCCCGACGAAGGTCCTCCGATGCTTAAGTTAGAATAAGGGTTTTTTGGGCAAATAGTACGTATAGAGGAGAAGAAATGAAATTACCGAATGAAATAAAGAGGGGATCTACCTGGATATTTATAGGTAGGCAGAGTGGTTGAATACACTTGTCCGGGCAATTATGAATTATAGTGGGTCTGACATGTACTCTCATCTACCCTCCGTAGATAGGGATGGCCTCTTCTGTACTTGTCAGTGTACGCATCATGTATAAATCAAGAGGGCCAAGTTGCATATGTGGGGTCGGACCATCACTCATTATACTAATAAGTCGGGGTACTACATCGAGACCTCGAGGTACCGTGTCCGGACAGTAAGACGCGCGTCCGACCTGGTAATGGTCTGGTGGAGACGGGATGGAGGGCTGTCTTAGTATTACTTCTAAGAGAAGTTCTACCTCGAATCCCGAGCTGAACATTTAGTAGTATCAATATTATTATTTATTACATATTTTACTTAGTCTTTTTTATACTCAGATAATAATCTTATGTATCATGGTACAGTTTGGTTCGGTAAATAGAATACGATAAGACGTAGAAGATAATGTGATTAGTAAAATGTTTGGATCGAAATTGAAACAGTATTTGATAAATAGTATTATATCTGATTTTAATTGATTAAATATATATATATATATATATAATTTTCACTAGTGGAGTTATTCTATGTTCCGATATCATACTGATAATCGAGAAAAATTGAAGCTTTACAAAATTGGACCTATTGGTGATGGCTAATTTCAGTCTGACATTGTGCAAATTGTACATTCACGGGTCGTCTTCGCCAATTCACAACTAAATTTTATGTCCACTCATTGGAAGATTTACTTTCCCAAAGAAAACAAGAAAGCAGAAGAGGAAACGAAGGTTCATTTATATGTATTTCTAGAAAGCAAAATTACGATATTGTCAAAATAAAAAAGAAAAATAAAGTAATATTATTACAAGACGAAATGAAAAGTAGTATAACCGATGATGTCGAGATTTTGACCTTAATCACCTATATAAATAACGATATGAAATTATCATACAAATATCACGATATTGATCTTGGTAACATCCTATTTATCATATCCTTCCGTCCCATTTATTTAAACTTGTTTTCCTTTTAATTGTCTCAATTATATAGTCTAATTTTCATATTAATTTTCTAATCTTTTATCAATCTACTTCTATTTAATAAAGTCAAATACATTTACTATGCTACAAGGTGCGAAATTCTCCGCGAGCAGTTTGATTAAGATATAGGTAATCGGATGGTTAGGGCTCCCAGGGGCACAAACGAGTTGGTAAGACCTGGGGTGATGTGGGAGTAACTTCCCCGACTTCACGGGTTCGATTCTCGTGTGGAGCATATTCCCCACTGAAATGTATGCTCTGGGAATTAGTCCGTTATATGGGTCCTCTCCTCCGGGCCCCTGTCTACTCGTGGATATCCCTCGATTTGTCACATGTATGGACCAAGAGACCTCTGACCTATACAGGGTTAGCCCATTAATGGGTTAACTTTTATAATTGGATGGTTAGGAATGGGGAGTTGATCCCTCATAAAATACTTTGGATTATGTCATAACTACGAAGCAATGAAGATTACAACTTCAGTTACACCATTGAATGTCTTGATTAAAAGAAAGTAGTTCAAGTAAAAGCAGCTTAACTAAAGCAACAGAAAATGAAACTTTTTCTGGCAATTCCGAAACTCATTGGCCTTGATGATAAAGTGTAAAGTGGATATCTTAATTTTAATATATGTGTAGGATCGTAAGTTTGTCGTTTTTATCGAAAGATATTGCTGGTGGTAGCAACGGTGCAACTCCAATATTTTAAATCGTATAGCAAATCAAGCGTCACGGTTCGATCTTTCTACATGACACGGACAATTATTGCACCTCAACAATCACCATCCCAATAATTACACTCCTTGTAATCAATGAGAATCGTCTTGACTCTGATACCAATTGTAGTATCGAGCGTTTGTCGTTTTACCAAAAGTATATCTTATAGTTACATTGCAACTCCAATATTTTAAACTGTATAGCAACGCAAGCGTCATAATATGATCGCTCTATCCAGCACGGACAACTTTGGACAAGCAAGTATGAGAACATGTGAACTTTGAAATTTTAAAATTCTGAATCTATAATCAGAACTTGACAGTGACTAGTTTGAAATCAAGTGAGGAAAACGTAGTCCAACGAACGTTTTGTTTCGGTAATTAAGATGCTTATCCATTTTATCAATAAAATATGTATCCTCATCAAGATTTTATTGAAGGATGTCTCATTTATAAACAATTAAATATAAATTTGTTGGGTTGAATAGATTGCTCTTATCTATGCCGATGGAAGGAAGCCAATCTTTATAGTATAAATGCTCAAAGTGATCTGTCATTCAATTCTTATCTCAGAGAAAGCCTTGGAGTTTTAAAAACTAATTTTAGCAGTATTCGGCGCAAGCACGTTAAATTTCTTTTATCGTGTTAATTTTTGTATCTTACTATAAATACTTTAAACACCCTGACTGGAATGGATTGTGAAATAAAGGACAAACTGGGTAAAGAATTGATGTATAATATAAAATTGACAAAATTTGGAATTAATTTCAGGGTTGAACAATAATATTATAGTAATGAACTTCTGTAGACGTATAATTATGTGGAACTAAATTAGATTCCCATCAAGTTAATTACCAATGACAGACCATTATGAGACAGTGTTGTTAATATAAATCTGGGCCCCACCTGAGATAATGGAAATAAAGCATACTTGGTATGATGGAACGGATTAAGAAAAGAGTAGAACGAATTTCGAAAATAGAATGGAATATAAAAATTGTTTCATTTATGTTATTGTAACGAAATGAAATGAAAAAAGAAAGTAGACATCATTTTCCTATATAAGCAATTAAAGTAGTTGATTATTTGTTTTTATTATTTATTATGATAATAAAAAACTAACTAATTTAATTCATGTGAGTATTATGTATTGTAATTATTAAATGATAAATAATATTATTTAATTTTAATTATTAACTTCTTAAAATTATCGATATACATTGTTGCATTTATTGTGTTTATAAATTTATTCTTCTCATTTAATTATTGATACTAATTTTAATAGTTATTTATTTATTTATTATTAGTGATTTATAATTTTTTTTATTTGTACAAAAACAAATTCTTATTGTTAAAATATTTGAAACAAAGGGAGGAATATACAGATATACATGTAACAAATAAATAGGAAAACATGACTAATAGGAAACTCTTCCATATTAAAAATAATTCGAAAAATGAAACTCGCAAATCTTTGGAGCCAAAAGCGGTTAATCCACCAACATGTTCAAGAACCGAGAGACCTCCAGGGACTCGACGATCGGAGGGAGCTTCCGACCAGAAAGAAGATAGGCTGGTTAACGAAATTTTTTCAGAAACTCTGATAGATGGTAACAGTTAAACCTAACCTAAGTTGTGGCATTGGAATGAGTATTCTCATTCCAAGTTGAGAACCAAGCATGGCCCGGGAACGAGGTCGGGAAAACGATTCTGTTTCTATCTCATTCTCATATAACAAGCATTCCCTATAATAATTTGAGCCCGTACAATTTTTCAGGAATAACAAACTTTAATAATTGATAATTCATAAAATACAATGATTAAACGGAAGGCAGCCTTGAAATCCATGATTCTAACTTGGAATGAAAGGTTCCATGCTTCCACGAATCTTTGCCACAAATTATGACCATAATTTTGTCGGGTACAATTGTCTCCTTTTATCTCAACTTTACTTGTGGAATAAGATTTGTTTTGAATTACAACAAAGTGCATATCGAAAACCATCGACTATGAGCTTCATAGTTATTAAAATTATATATATTTCATCATTTTATCTAAGAGGTTCAGATTTTAATAGGTAAATGGTTATTAATGGATTCCTTTCGTGTAAAATAATATTCTACTTAAAACTTACATGAGCTTACAAACTTAACCCAACTTTGAACCTAAAATAATTTATTTTCAAGTTTGAAACCGGACCTGTAACAGTGTATTTCACCAATTTTCTCTGGCTAAATTAATAACGAATCTGTTGTATTGCCACTGTAATAATATTTGATAACATAAAACTATTAAAACTATATAAGTGTTAAAACGATCTGTCTATCGTTAATTATCTCATCATCGAGATTAATAAGAGTAAATATCTAAAGACACGAAACACTAATCATTAAAACTTTTAAGACATGATATTTAGTTCGACTAGTCCAACATTAACAGAGTCGTTGGAATTTACAGCATCTTCACACTCAAAATGTTTTTTATTCTAAAATGACTAAATTAAAAATTTAGAGAAATTTTAAATACCATACTGTGAGTTAGTTTACAATTGTAAACTTAGCGATTAAAAACTTATAAATAAATTGTTTAGAAATTTTAAATACCATATTTGAGTTAGTTTACAACTGTAAACATCATGCGGAAACGAGAACAAGCTGTGGTAACAATTTTAACATTAAAGATAACGGAGGATGCGAAAATATAAATTTTAGAATGATTAAAAATGAGACACTAATACTTGAAATTGACAATGAACATACTTCTATGAACATATGCAACGCAGGATACAACTTTGATAGCTGTCAAATGGCGGAAAATTGAATCCAAAATATAAATATTGATACAAATCAACTAGCTAGTCTATCTTGCTTCCTGGTTAGAACCATACTGATGCAGAACCAAGAAAACGCAGAGCCAACAACCCCGATGATGTATTTGATGTCTTTGAAACCAAAAAGTATTCCACAAAAAACTGATCACCAACGTAAATCCAACAGAAATTCTGCCTAAACTTCACTTTCTACCGCCAGCTCCTGTTCGTGGTTTGCCTTTGACCTCGGCCTCCTGAAGGAGTATTTGGTGTTAAGAGGGACAAGGACTATCAGTGAGGAAACCCGGAAAAACGAAATCTACTTTTCTGGTGGTTACCTGAGGCATATGTAGATAAATGTATGTTTTTGCTGTTGATGGGTTGTGATTTTCAGCCCCCTTGCTCCAGTCATAACAGACCTGCATAATTCATAATTAATCTAAAAAGCTTAAAATTATATTATAAAACTCTTCACTGCACACACTAAAGAGTAAGAAAATTTGACGAATACATATTTTTTCTTTGTTATAGGAATAAGAATCTAGTGAATAAATTTACTGGCGAGTTTTTTCTTTGTTATAGGAATAACAATCCGGTGAAAAACTTTTACTGATATGGCACACAAGTAATACCGCATAAGCATATATGGAACCATCGTTGTTGAAAGTGCTGCAAGGAATGGGCTGGCTGCACCTCTGCATAGCCTAAACAACTCAAGAAATTATAGTAGTCAAATGTATGTTATAAAAAAAGCTTGCAATTTATTTTAAAAATAAAGAAGTATCAAAGCTTGCAGTAAAGAGCATAATGATTATGATACTGGACGCCTAATATACCTTAAGCCTTTGTTTGCTATCCTTGTCCCAAAAGTTAAATGCCCCATCTGATCCAGCGGTGGCAAATGTGTGATGAATCTGAGATTTGGCAAAATGGTTTATCAGAAAAGTGAGAAAAAAGCATCATCCGCATATTATAGGAACCAATTGTACAAATGATAGGTGAGGAAAAGTTAAGACCCTAATCCATAGATATATCATTGAGATCAGTTTAAGGTGACAGAAGTATGCATGTACTGAATTTCAGGAGCAAATACAGTTCACAGGGAGTCACTAGACAAAATGCTCAATACGAGATCCTTCTCCGGAGCAATATTAAGTCAACTAGCCCTTATTCCAGACAAATTGATCTGTAGTGGAAAATTCTAAACTAGAAACCATTTAAAAACATCACTTATCAATTTATTTTAACCGCAAAGTTGAAACCGAAGCGAACAAGCTTCAAACACAAGGACAATCATAAATAAAATATCTTACAGGGTGAAAATCCAATGAGTTGACAGAGAAAACGTCATTGCCATCTCTATGGCATTTGAAAGTGAAATTTTTACTCGACTGTGATTCATCAAGATGGTGTACACCTACTCTTCCTTCAATTGAGCCAACCTACAAATCAATGCAAAATGTGACGATAGCACAATAACTATGGAAATAATCGTTAATTCCATTTAATGACAGGGATAATCTCATCCTATTATCCAATAATTTCAAGCAAACTGTCACCAATAATTGTTAGTGTTATCGACGCCATGGGTTGTAGAAAAACACAAATGTCACCGAACCTAATATTATATACACTATAGTCCACTGAAAATAAAATACTCAATTCAAGAAAAATTGAGATTCACAAAAGGATATCTAGAACAAGGAAACATACCAAGAAACCTTGCTGATCAGGGAAAGCAGCAACACACCTAGTCTGGTACTTCAGAGGTGATAAAACTCTCTTGAACTCAGACTGTCACATTTCAGCCACAATTAATAATTAACAAACTAGCACAATATCTCATTGACTTTTATTTAAAAAACAAAGACAGGTTCAGTTAAAACATATACAAAAAAAGAATGAAGCATGAATTTCTTGAACGCACAACAGTACAATCATAGCACAAGCTAAATCCAAAATAGTCAGCTAAAGGCTTTATCCAACACTTCTCGAAAAGGTATTTCATAACTTCTTCGCTTATATATGTACAGAAAAGTAGTCTCAGGAGATTGACTGAACGAAGAAGGAGAATACCTGTGGGTTCTGCAAATTGAAAACTATGAGATTTCTGTCAGCAGTGCCAACTACCATAAGAGGATGTCTGACTGTAAGAGCATAGCAACGTTCCGGAAGTTGCTGGACCCAAGTTGGATTTTGCTGTCTCAGATCCCAGTACCTGAAAATGTATAGCATCATTACCAAGATTAAACCTGAGCCTTTTCAGGTTTAAGATTGCATTCAGACCTGGCTAGAATAGAAAGGGGAATACACTAACGATATTAGGAATTAAGCAGGCTGGCTCTTTAGACTAGATGTAGAAATCAGGGTCTGATAAAGCAGGCTGGCTCTTAGACTAGAATTAGGCAATATTGGGATGCAAATGCTGGGATAGGCGTAACTGTTCTAGTGTACTATACTACTCTGAAAGACATAACCTGATACCAGATAATTGAAACAAAGTATTTAATTGCCACATCGATTACACAAAGCAAATTCTGGATTTAGATCAATAGACTACACATTATCATGAAAACGAAAAGATGCCTGCAGTGAGAATCAAACACAGAGAACAAACAATATAGCAACAAAAGAATGCAAAATATTTTACAAACTCGTAGAAATCACCTTAGAGTCTTGTCATAACTTCCTGTGACTAAGAGATTCATCTCCGGGATCCAAGCCAGCTCCTTAACTGGAGAATCATGCATGGCCACGGTGACTGGCTGCCCACCAGACAGTAACGGCCACATCTTAACTTGCTTATCACAGCCTCCAGAAAACACAGTTGTCCCGTCATCTTTCCATGTTGAACACAACACCTTTAGAAAATAACATGGTATATTATAACGTAGAAAACAAATTCACTTAAACATTATCAGAGAATTTCATAAGTTGTAACTTACCGGATGATCGTGTGACATTGCTGCCTTAGGAACAGTGCTGAGAGTGGTCCCCGATTTCATTACCTCCCAGCAGCGTACCTGAGAATAATTTGAAATAAGATGTAACATTTTATCTTCCAGCAACTAAATTAATATAGAAATAGCCAACTTCAACACCGGTCACACAGACACTATAGTAAACATAGAAAGATTGTTTCGTGAAATATATATGTGCATAAATTCGAATCAAATATCAATCATAAAACAGAACTAGAATGCCATAACTGAACTGACTCTGCACCAAAATAACCTTCAACCATGTTTAAACTTTCAAAAGTCTCTCTATTCCGAAAATACATGAACAACTGAGGTATTACAACCATAGCAACTGTTCACTAACAAGTTGAAAACAAGAAAACCAAACTGCAGAAAACTATGATACCTGATTATCCCACGAAGTAGCAACAAGAAAATTAGCTTTGGGACTGAAACTGATGCTTGATACGGAATCACTCGGAGGTTGTACAACCTTCAAGAAACCCCGAAAACCAGAATAAACAAGTCAGCTGAGATATAATATACACTCGAAACCCAAATGTGGAAATAAGAATTTTGCCAGAGAGTCATTACACGATCATTTTTTACGAAACAGAAGATAAAGACACAGAAAAAACCATTTACCTCGGTTGAACGGTTGGGGTTAGCGTTGGTGGATGCAGCCCCAAATGTAGCCATAACCAATTCTTTTTAAAACCCTAATTCAAATAAGCAAATTTGCAAAGATAATTTGAGCTGGGAGAATGCTACGAAACGAACATTCAGAGGATTTGTTTATTTATACAGAGAAATTTCAAAGAATAAAGCTTTGATACAACGCTACTCTGTAGAGGAGACTAGTAGTACCGTCAAACGGGGCGGGCCGACCCGCCAATCCGGTGGGTTCATAAAACCCCAGCCCGCCCCGCCCAACCTCGGGTTGGCGGGCTCACGGGCTGGCCCGCCAATAATAATATATATTAAGAAGGTCTGTTGATTTTTTTGGCTTCATTATATTAGTATCTGCTATTCTCACTCCAGAGAAAAACCTGTTTTTGTTTATATCATTTTTTACGGAGGAAAATAAGACATTTATAACAACAAAAGTTGGTGCTTACGAACATCTACTCTAATATGAGTACTATCTAGGTAATTATATTAACTGTAAATTATTATTTGCGGTAGAAAACAACTTCAAAGCAGATCTCTCCAAGTTAAAGAGATTAATTTACTATTTTTCGCATCATTAAGATTCAGAATTCTAATTTGCAACTCTCAGCTAATAATATTATTTCATTTTACGTTTTCGAATAATTTGGTTTTCCCAACATACAACAATTGTGCGTCGGTCGGCTGCCACCGGAGAATAAAAGGTGCAGGCAATTTCAGTAGATGTTCGAATACATAACTCAACCACGATTGAGTTTTCAACTACTTTTAATAAGTGTTCATATGTGTGTACTGTCTTTTGGATCAATTTCTAAACAGCCTTTTCTTTGTTTGGTCCCAACTTTAAGAGACTTGAGTTTAAATATGCGGACATGTGTCCTTGGGCAAAAACATTGCTGATATGCTACCTACCCACAATGTTATTGATTTTTAGAAAAAGCTGAAAGACTGATACTTTTGAGTTAGTGAGATGAAGGGGAAACAAAATATCTGGAGATAAAACCTTGGGCATACCTCACAAGATCACTCCCCGAGGACTCCACGAAGAAGAGGTGCTACCGCTGCGGCGCTGCTTACGACCGAGCCCGAGAAGATGGAAAGGAAATAAAGAGTGTATATCGTATACGATTTGTGAATCTGTACTGTGATTGTGAGAGGAAGGCAACACAGGGTTTGTAAATAATAATAATATAAATTTTATTATTCTTTTAACAACCCAGGGGCCGGGCCGGCCCGCCTTCAAACGAACTATGAGTTTATTAACTCAATCCGTCAATTTTTCATAATGGGGCGAGCTGACCGACGGGCTTGCCCCATTAGCTCTAGAGACGAGTAGCTCAACGGTCTCCTTATTGCGCATCTTTTTGTTGGACCTGACCCGCTTCTTAAGTTGGGCTTCACTGGGCCTTTCTATAATCTGCCCAATGTTAACACTCAACTCAAATTACTTCTCAACACGAAAGAAATTATTTCTAAAACATTGATATTCTTGATTTATGGATTTTGTTTCCGTTTACAATAAAACATGAGAAAATTGTATCATTAAAAATTGTGAAAATATAAGTAAATAAATATTAATGGATTATACTAATTTATTCAGCTTGTGTTTTTTACTACCAGGTCAAGACATGGTGTATCTGCAAAAAAATAAATAATGCTAACGTTGAATTTTCACTATTATTAATAATATCGGACACTTTTCTCGTAATAATGCAGTTAATATTTTCTACAATATTTTAGAATATCAAAATAATTACTATATTTGAAAAGTATCTGTTTAGAAATATAACAAGAGAATAATATTAAATAGGAAAAACAATATAATCATTCTACCATTATTAGGGATGTTTAGGACCTTTCTATAAATTATGTTGTGATCCATCATTTTCCTATTAACTGTAATTATTCCAAAGGCAACATATATGAATTACCTGGTGCGACCAAGTTGGTGGTATAAGCATGTAAGGGTCAAAGTGGTACTGAGATGTGTGACTCCTGGAAAGCTCTCGTACGTCAAGTTATTGACGTTGCACCGCTTTGTCTGGTTGGCTAGATGTGTTGAAACATAGTGACACCAAATCTTAACGTATAATATTATCTTACTGAGAACAAGACTGGCAGTATGGGAAGAGTAATATTGATATCTAAGGGATATAAGACAACATTAGCAGTTAGACACGCAAATTCTCGGACTCATGGGTCTAACAACCCGACTTAACACACACAATAGATGCACTATGTACAGTCATATGTGTAAAGAAATAAAGTTGCACATTGGCTAATAGTTATAACTTTTGGTCTAGTGGTAAGCGTTTGATCCTAACAAAGTTATTTTAATTCCTATCGTACCAATTTCCTCGTAGCATACCACACAAGATCACTCCCCGAGGACTCCACGAAGAAGAGGTGCTACCGCTGCGGCGCTGCTTACGACCGAGCCCGAGAAGATGGAAAGGAAATAAAGAGTGTATATCGTATACGATTTGTGAATCTGTACTGTGATTGTGAGAGGAAGGCAACACAGGGTTTGTAAATAATAATAATATAAATTTTATTATTCTTTTAACAACCCAGGGGCCGGGCCGGCCCGCCTTCAAACGAACTATGAGTTTATTAACTCAATCCGTCAATTTTTCATAATGGGGCGAGCTGACCGACGGGCTTGCCCCATTAGCTCTAGAGACGAGTAGCTCAACGGTCTCCTTATTGCGCATCTTTTTGTTGGACCTGACCCGCTTCTTAAGTTGGGCTTCACTGGGCCTTTCTATAATCTGCCCAATGTTAACACTCAACTCAAATTACTTCTCAACACGAAAGAAATTATTTCTAAAATGAGAAAAGAGACTATAAAAGAGTCGAATGAGAAGGTGAGAGACTCTCAGCTATGTGTGTGCATAGAGTACCGATCTGGACGAGAATGTTGTGCACCAGCAGACGTCGTTGAGCTGAGATGAAGATCATGATGAAGACGACAGTGTGTGAGGTTACATTCGAGCGTTTACATTGTATCAGATTACATCCTCATATACAATGTATGAATAATATTAAATAGGAAAAAAATATAACCGTTCTACCATTATCAGCGATGGTTAGGACCTTTTTTATAAATTATGTTGTGATCCATCATTTCGTCCATTTTCCTATTAACTGTAAGTATTTCAAGTCAATTTTTTATTTAGATAAGGAAGTTGTTGGTTTAAGCAAGCAAGGGTAGAGTAGTATTGAGATAAAGCTCTGATATGTCAAGTTGCTGACGTTGCACCTCTTTATCTGGTTGGCTACGTGTGCCGTAGAAAAGTGGAACCAGATTTATACGGGTAGCCGGTAGTATGGAAAGGATAAAAATGATATTGAGAGGATATAAGACAGCATCAATAATTAGATACGCAAATCCTCAGAGTCATTGGTCTAACAACCCGACTTAACATACACAATAGTCGTACTATATATTGTCACATGTGTAAAGAATAAATTTATACAATGACTTAGCTATAACTTTTGGCCTAATGATAAACGTTTAATCCTAACAAAAGATATTTTAACTTCATCGCACCAATTTCTTGAATAGTATTTGGAATCCATTTTAAAATATTTATACAAATCATTATTAGAATAAATAATTTGTTGAGAACAAAAGATGATGTGATTGATCAGATGAACTTCACAAGTTAGTTAACCGCATCCAAATGCAAACCTACTCGGAAAATTACAGAATAGAATAGATTCAGATCAAAACATAGTAGTAAGAAAAGCAGTTCAAATGTTCAAGAGCAGTATAGTTCTGTGTGCAGATCAGATTGAAGTTTCGCAACAGATCAGTTCACATAAGATGAGAAAAGCTTAATAGAAAAGAACAGACCGGGGCGAAATCCATATCATATCAGCACAGGTTACCAGTTCAGAACGGACAAAGAGGTTTGAACATACTTTACTCAGACAGATCAGAGAGGTTCAAACTGATTTGCTGCGGTACGTCAACATCAGTTCAGAGGCAGTACAAAGATCATAAATAGTCTCACTTAATCCAGTACGAAGAAAGGACGACAAGAACATCAATGTCAGAAACTTTACAGAAGCTTTACAACGACTATAATATTGTGTCCAACGTTTATATCAGATCATAGGCTATATATATACAAGCTGAAATGAAGATGAGAAAAGAGACTATAAAAGAGTCGAATGAGAAGGTGAGAGACTCTCAGCTATGTGTGTGCATAGAGTACCGATCTGGACGAGAATGTTGTGCACCAGCAGACGTCGTTGAGCTGAGATGAAGATCATGATGAAGACGACAGTGTGTGAGGTTACATTCGAGCGTTTACATTGTATCAGATTACATCCTCATATACAATGTATGAATAATATTAAATAGGAAAAAAATATAACCGTTCTACCATTATCAGCGATGGTTAGGACCTTTTTTATAAATTATGTTGTGATCCATCATTTCGTCCATTTTCCTATTAACTGTAAGTATTTCAAGTCAATTTTTTATTTAGATAAGGAAGTTGTTGGTTTAAGCAAGCAAGGGTAGAGTAGTATTGAGATAAAGCTCTGATATGTCAAGTTGCTGACGTTGCACCTCTTTATCTGGTTGGCTACGTGTGCCGTAGAAAAGTGGAACCAGATTTATACGGGTAGCCGGTAGTATGGAAAGGATAAAAATGATATTGAGAGGATATAAGACAGCATCAATAATTAGATACGCAAATCCTCAGAGTCATTGGTCTAACAACCCGACTTAACATACACAATAGTCGTACTATATATTGTCACATGTGTAAAGAATAAATTTATACAATGACTTAGCTATAACTTTTGGCCTAATGATAAACGTTTAATCCTAACAAAAGATATTTTAACTTCATCGCACCAATTTCTTGAATAGTATTTGGAATCCATTTTAAAATATTTATACAAATCATTATTAGAATAATTTTGCGATTGATCAGCTGAACTTCGCAAGTTAATTAACCGCATCTAAATACAAACCTCTCGGAAAATTCTTTAATACAAAAATTATTTTAACCTCATTAACCAATTTCCTCTTATTCTTGTACATGTTCTTGAATAGTATATTGGGAATCCATTTAAATATTTATCAAATCATTATTTTGCGGGAGAAACAACAAATGATGTGATTGATCAGCTGAACTTCGCAAGTTAATTGACCGCGTCCAAATACAAACCTCTCGGAAAATTCTTTAGATGGCATTTGGAAAAAAAGGTCATATTGCGAATTTTCTTATCAATTTCCCAGTCGGAGGCTGCAATTTCTCGTACTTCCATTATCATCATAACAAATATAATTAACAACATGCCAACCTAACTAGGATGGCTCAATAAAATGTGAGAGTAAAGTATATTTGTGATGGATAAACATAAATATTAGTGAAAAGAATATATTTCAGTGTCGAAAAATTTTAATTCAATCCTTAAGTGTAGACGCATTATAATAAAGAATAAATTTTGAATATTTATGATTATCACAACATATTATTATCTTTAATTAGTATACTATAATGTCTATCTAATCAAACCCACGAGTTGTTTGAATTCAAAGCCTCTCCCACCTTACAAAAAATATTCTGTATATTTCAAGAATGGAATGAGAGTATTTTTCATAATAAATTAAACTATATGAATATCTATCTTTCAACTTAGGATGGAATGTATCTTAAGAATCGTGTCTAAATCAATTGATGGAATGGCTTTACTACCGACGAAGAGGAAAAATATATGATGCATGTCAGCATCTGGGATGCAAAAGTTGTCTGATTGGATATGTTTACAGAGGACTCTTCCAGAAAAACAACGAAAAGTATTTGGACATCGTGATTCGTGTAAGCGTAAAGACCTTCATAAATTCCCATTGATTTACTTTCACATATTTGTATAGATTTTATATTTTTTCTAAAACTAAGTTGATTTTATATTTGAAAAATAAATATAAAATATAAATTATTATATTAAAAAAAATATAAAGCTATTACATGAATACCTTGTCAAAATCGGATAAGATCGCGCCTAAACTGATTCAGAACGATATGTGACCGCGCGCGATCTGATCAGATATAAAATGAGCTGCAGCAGCTCTGATTTTTGAAATCATTGAGTATCGAGAAGTATATCAGATCTGGTATAAAAACCAAGATGGAAACATCTGATATACTCTGATTTAAAAATTGAAAGTTGTTGGTTTTAAAACATGTGATGCACAAAGAAATGAATGTATGCTGAAAGTTGTAAGAACTCATCTGAAATTTGTTTCTGGAAGTTCGGAGCAGAAGCTCTTACGTCTCCCCTTCTTCCATATCTGGAAAGCTTCCACTAGAAGACCTTGATCATACAGCATCTGTATAGATCCACCTCAGCCGGGACTTACTCACTGTCTAAAGCTGGGACTCCTAGACTCTTCTACACACCAGCTCGCAAGCTGTGTGAACTGCTTCACTAAGAACTTGTTTAACGTCTCTTTTCAAAGTAAGGATGACAACGGGGCGGGGCGGGGCCGGTTTTGCCATTACCATCCCCGCCCCCGAATAATTCGGGGATCCCCATCCCCATCCACGCGGGGATCGATTTTGGGACGGGGATCCTCATCCCCGCCTTTAATATTATATATATTATTTATTAATCTATATTATTAATACATACATATTTCTAGCATATCAAATATTATATATATTATTTTATATTATTACTCAATAATATATTATTAAATAACAATATATATGCATATAAATATTATTAGATTATTACGTAGTTTGGAAGATTTTTATTCATCTAAATATGTATGAAATAAGAATAGTAATATGATTTTTATTAAACAATAATAGTAGTATTATTTTATTATATATATGTACACACACGTTATCGGGGCGGGTTCGGAGATTTCGGAGATGGGGGTGCTATTACCATCCCCATCCCCATTTGATTCGGGGATATAAAATATTCCCCATACCTGTCCCATTATCGATTAGCTCCATCAGAAATGAAAGAACTAAAAGAACAGATACAAGATATGTTGGAGAAGGGGTTTATTAGACCAAGTACTTCCCCCTGGGGAGCCCTTGTTTTATTCGTTAAGAAAAAGGATGGAAGTATGAGGTTATGTATAGATTACCGGGAGTTGAACAAATTGACAATTAAGAATAAGTATCCATTACACAGGATAGAAGATCTGTGTTGAGTTAAGCGTGCAAGGGTGAGAGCAGTACTGGGATGGGTGACCTCCTAGGAAGTTCTTGTACGTCAAGCTGCTGACGTTGCGCCGCTTGATCTGGTTGGCCATGTGGACTGTAAAAGTGTGATACCAAATCTTAACGGGTAATACTATCTCTGCTGGGGATAGGGCCGGCGGTAGGGGAAGGGTAAGACTGATCTCTAAGGGAATTGAGACAGCACCAGCAGTTAGACACGCACCTCCCCTGACTCATGGGCCTAACAGCCCAACCCTAACGCACATAATTGGTGCACTCTGCGCTGCCACATTATAAGGAAATAAAGTTGCACCTTGGCTAACAGCTATAACTTTTGGCCTAGTGGTAAGCGCTTGATCCTAACAATTGGTATCAGAGCGAGGTCAGGGGTTCGAGTCTACAAGAAGCATTTTCTATACTTCTTGGGGGGGGGGGATTGTTGAGTTAAACGTGCATGGGTGAGAACAATACTGGGATGGGTGATCTCCTAGGAAGTTCTCGTACGTAAAGCTGCTGACGTTGTGCCGATTGATCTGGTTGGCCATGTGGGCTGTAAAAGTGTGATGCCAAATCTTAACGGGTAATACTATCTCTGTTGGGGATAGGGCCGACGGTAGGGGAAAGGGTATGTACCGACCGGACTTTTCTCAAAAGAAATTTAGAAATTTGGGGTTCGAATTGAAAGACCCAAAAATTTCAATCTTAATAAACATAAAAGTCGTTACTAAAATTCTGGACTAAATTGCGAATAAATCGTGAATTTCGGGGATGTGGGAGCTATTACCATCTCCATCCCCATTTGATTCAGGGATATAAAAATATTACTCATACCCGCCTATTTCGGTTTTTCCCTGATGGCCCCCAAACCCACGGGAAAAATTGTCATCCCTAGTTCAAAGACTACACACACGAAGTTTAATATCTTTGTGCAAAGACATTGTTTGTATATTTTGGGATTGATTCACTCATCTAATCTATTCAGCTCTCGGTTCTCAAATATGTGAGTGAATCTGTGTGTGAACAATATATCAATCACAGTGTATAAAATCTCTTGTATCACACTAAGAAGTGCTCTGTCTAAGCTGATAGAGTAAGTAGTTGACATAAACGATTAAGCTTCTGACTGTTGATCATCGATTTCTTCCTCTTTTCTTTTCTTTCCCCCGTCAACTATTCATCGTCTTCTTCGTCGTCTCTTTTCTCTCGTACGTTGTCCTCTCTTTAAATGTTGAATCTTCGGTTCAACTCTGATATTTAGCGTTGAGTTAAACGTGCATGGGTGAGAACAATACTGGGATGGGTGACCTCTTGGGAAGTTCTCGTACGTCAAGCTGCTGACGTTGCGCCGATTGATCTAGTTGGCCATGTGGGCTGTAAAAGTGTGATGCCAAGATTTTAACGGGTAATACTATCTCTGTCGGGGATAGGGTCGGCGATAGGGGAAAGGATAAGACTGATCTCTAAGGGAAATGAGACAGCACCAGCAGTTAGACACGCACCTCCCAGGACTCATGGGCATAACAGCCCAACCCTAACGCACATAATAGGTGCACTCTGCGCTGCCACATTATAAGGAAATAAAGTTGCACCTTGGCTAACAGCTATAACTTTTGGCCTAGTGGTAAGCGCTTGATCCTAACAATTGGTATCAGAGCGAGGTCAGGGGTTCGAGTCTCCCAAGAAGCATTTTCTATACTTCTTGGTAAAGCGGCAAGCGCTCGGTCCTACAATTGGTATCAGAGCCAAGGTCACGGGTTCGATTCCCATTGATTGCAAG